>CM076676.1:143963655-144008655 GCA_038501925.1 Xenopus petersii | reverse complement strand
GCTCCTTAAAAAACAGAATATTTCTTTGTAGTCTCAGAAGCTGCCATAATGCTTATTAGGCTGCGTTGCTTTGTGCTCACCACTAGAGGGAGCCCACATTCCAGTAAAGTAGTGATGTGCAGGCTGACCCGATACCCGCGGGAGCCGAGGGTCGGACGGGTTCGGGTCGACCTTGCAGTGCTCCTCGCGCGTGGGTGCGGGTTAAGCTCTTCTCCCGCTCTCCCCACCCGCCACCTTCAAATGCCGGCATCCAACTTCCGGGTTCCGGTTTTAAAGTCTCGCGTCTGCTCGTCCTGCCCCTTTTGTGATGTCATCGTGACATCATCGGCGGGGTGGCATGGGTCTATAAAAGGACCCCCGGAAGCGGGTGCGGGTCGTAGCAGGTTGAGTTAGGGTTGAGTGAGGGTCAGGGAAACCCTGAGCCGCACATCACTACAGTAAAGTGCAGGTAGTTCCATTAGCAGACTTATGGAATGTCCCTGCAGTCTTCTGTGTTGTCAAATGTAATAAATAACTCTAAGTAACTAAGTGTGTATGGCTATGTTTGTGCAAAACTGTATCTACAGAAGTTGGCACAATGAAATGTTTAATTGGCTGTTATGGGTTACTGGGCTAGTGGGCAAGTGTGCCCATGTTAGTAAATGAGAGCTGTTTTTCCCTAGACTTCCACAATGACAAACACAGGGCAACTCACAGTGTCGGACTGGCCCACTAGGATACCAGGAAAACTTCCGGTGGGCCCAGGTGTCAGTGGGCCCTCATGCTGCTAAAAATTTTGCCTATTTCATGGCCATTCACTATTTCATTGAGAACAAAGAGGCTAAATAGAGGGAATAATAGATTATAGTATTATAGCATGTAAAGAAAGAGAGACTATAGAGGTTGAGTGAGGAGAGGGTACCCCTGGTCTAAGTTTTTTTGGTGGGCCCCTGGTGTCCCAGTCCGACACTGGCAACTCATTTAGCAGTATGGCACCTGCAGGGAACAGGGAGTTGCAGGGAGCTTACAATTCTATAGTCCTGTTATGGAATTAAACTGTGGATATTATAATGCACACTATACGCATGCAGATTTAATCCCTATACATATGTATGTCTGATGGTACATTTCTCAGTGTGTTGGTCGCCATTCTGACTCAGTAGCACACAAGTAGTGATGGGGGAATTTGTCCCGAAAAATTCATGAAACGCATTGAAGTTAATGGGCGTCAAAATAATTTTGATGTGTGTCAATTTAATTGATGCGAGCCCAGATGCGACAGTTAAGTGAATTTATTCGCAGGCGCGAAATGTAGAAATTCGCCTAGAATTTGCACCTGGCGAATTTATTCGCCCATCACTACATACAAGCTAATACGCTAAGGGGCCCATTCACTAAGCTCGAGTGAAGGAATAGAGGAAAATAGAGGAAAAATAGTTTTTTTTTTTTGCTACTTCGACCATCGAATTGGCTACTTCGACCTTCGACTACGACCTTCAACTTCGAATCGAACGATTCGAACTAAAAATCGTTTGAATATTCGACCATTCGATAATCGAAGTACTGTCTCTTTAAAAAAAAACTTCGACCCCCTACTTAGGCTTTACAAGGTTTTTCTGATCGAAAGATAATCCTTTGTTCGATGGATTAAAATCCTTCGAATCATTTATTTAAAATTATTAGTTTGATTAGGCTTGTGGTGCAGTAAGTTCATGTTCATATTAAGTATACAAAATACAGCATTTCTAGCCGTATTCTATTTTAGACTTAACATGCCCTTTAAATAACCCCTATAGGATTGTTTTGCCTCCAATAAGGATTAATTATATCATAGTTTGGAACAAGTAAAAACTACTGTTTTATTATTACACCCAATTTGGAGCTTTCTGGATAGCAGGTTTCGATATCCCATGCATATATACAAATATATATATATGCATATATATAGATGTATACCACAAATCTTTTACAAGTCATAAATAGTGAACAACCTTTTCTTTCATTATGGTGACTATGGATGTCCATAGTTTGTAACCTGTATACCTCATGAAGAGGGTATAGAAGCCACTAGAGACCTAATGAGTGGTAACATGGACCTCCTGTAGAGTTTATTCTAACACTTCTGGAATTCATATTAAATAAGAATTATTTCAAATTTGAGAATCAATTCTTTCTTCAATTCCTGGGGACCGCCATGGGCTCTAATGAAGCCCCCTCTGATGCTAATACATACGTGTATAAGTATGAAGTGTAGTACATTTTGGGTCATCCTCTTTTCTGCGGGTACAGAGCTTTTTATAGAAGTTATATAGATGATTTATTCTTTTTATGGTTTGGCTTCTTTGTGTCTAAATATATAGTGTAGGGAAGTCCAAGTGGTAACCCACAGAGGCACCTTCCCCTTCCCACAACTCCCAATGGAGGCAGGTACATCAAACAATTGTCAAGCCAACTACAGATGAAGAATCTTCCCATGACTGCCCAGACCCCACACAGCTCCCTTCATCTTTAAAGTAGAGAGAAGGGGGAATCAGTGTGGGGTGGAGGATGAGTGCGGATCCTGATAGGAGAAACCAGGAAAAAGCGAATAAAAAGACAAATGTTGCACACGAGAGAAAATAGAAGAGCTGGAAGAAAAGAGCTCAAAGAGATATAAGGGGAGAACAGGAGATGGGAAATGGGAAGAAGAGGGGCAGCAGGAGGTGTATGAAGGGAATGGGGAGAAGAAAGAAGGAGAGGGAATAGGTGAAGTAGAATAATAGAAAGAATAACATTCAAGAAGGGAGTGCAGAAGGCTTGCAATCTGAATTATTTCTAAATAAGTCTAGGTATATCCACATACAGTAAAGTGAGTATAACATACCTTCCAACATTTTGGAAATAGAAAGAGGGACAAAAAGATTTGCCATGCGGAGCATGGTGACTTTTTGACCACACCCATTTTTGTGACCACACCCCCTAATCACCATATCCATTTTACAAAATTTGGAGCTTATGAAAGTTTGAACACATGGTTTTTATGTGTTATTACAGTTCTGCTAATGAAGGTGAATTGCCCTTTAAGCTGCAAGTCACAGTTTCCCAAAGAGATCTGCTTATCTTAAATTGTTACAATTGTTTCTTTGCTTATCTTAAATTGCTACAAATGTTTCTAAGTATCTATTCATGGCTGTCTGCCGAAAAGCCAATTTAGGTAGAAACGTTGTATCTTTTTCTGGCTGTTCAGTGCAGGAGATCAAAGAGAAAGTCGAGACATTTCAGTAACAATCCGGGACTGTGGGTTGAGCTGTCAAAATCTGTCCTGCGAAAGACAGGGAGGTGAACTGTGAATTAATTACATTTATCACATACAGCAAGGCCCACCCTACCCCTATAAGCCTCCGCTGTGGGTATGACCAGAAAAGTCAGGGGTAGTTATACGAGGAAAACTTCCCCAGATTGAACTCCTCTGCCTCAGAACAACAGGGGGAGCTCCTGTTACACCAGCATAATACCAGCAGCATAAAACTGCTACTATCATGAAAATGAAAAGGGAGAATTTCTGTGAACATGTGGTGTTACATATAACCTTTGAAATAGAACAAGCCAAATGTGGGTGTATTTGTAATAAAAACTTCACCGCCCCACAGACATTATTTCAAATAAATATCCTTACAGGGACTTACACATCAATATTATTCCAAAAAAAGAAGCAATTTTTCCACCAGCACTAAATCTCTATAAAGCCATTAAGGCCCCAGGCTTGCATATATAAACCCAAATGTAAATGATTTCCAGTACATCAGTGTCTGAAATATTAAAATATATGTGACGATTCTTTTCCTTTCTTAGTCTGTCTCACCGGGCAACATCCCAAGTGAGTGATTGAAGGAGCAGTAATGGTTGTCTGAAAGCCAAGTTCTGACTTTAACTAATGTAACCTCTTAAAGTAAACTGCAGTGACTGAATGATCCCGCCAGACCCGAACTGGCAGTCAGGAAGCTCTGCAAATGCCAGACTGCTGTAAGTTGCCATAGACCATTGCCCCTATGGGGGTTAGTTTGGGCCTTGGTGTTCTTGAAATGCCAGGGCTTATTTTGAGTTTCAACCCAGATCTGGACCCCTCCCTCTTAAAGGGATTCTGTCTTGAGTTTAATTGTGGTTTTATTTCTAAATTACACTGCAAATAATTCACTCTACAATATAAAATGTCATTCCTGAACCAGCAAGTTCATTTTTTAAAATTATAATATTGGTGTGTAGGTGCATCTCAGGTAATTTTGCCTGGTCATGTGCTTTCAGAAAGAGCCAGAAAGAGAACTGCTTTCTGACAGGCTGTTGTTTCTCCTACTCAATGTAACTGAATGTGCCGCAGTGGGACCTGGATTTTACTATTGAGTGCTGTTCTTAAATCTACCAGGCAGCTGTTATCTTGTGTTAGGGAGCTGCTATCTGGTTACCTTCCCATTGTTCTGTTGTTTGGCTGCTGGGGGGAAAGGAAGGGGGTGATATCACTCCAACTTGCAGTACAGCAGTAAAGAGTGACTGAAGTTTTTCAGAGCACAAATCACATGACTGGGTGCAGCTGGGAAACTGAGAATATGTCTAGCCCCATGTCAAATTTAAAAATTAAATATAAAAAAATCTGTTTGCTCTTTTGAGAAACAGATTTCAGTGCAGAAGTCTGCTGGAGCAGCACTATTAACTAATAAAGAAATGTTTTCCCATACAGTATCCCATTAAGGAGCTCTGTGCTTGTTCCTGGAGAAGGGTCTCAAAGTGAATGGCAGTGACGTAAATCGGTAGGGTAGTGATGTAAAAGGGAGGAGTCTTAATATGAGGGGGTGGAGTTGTGGCATCAAAGGCTGAATCGGGAGGATATTTGGTGAGTAGGGCTGGTGCCTCTGGGGGATGGGAGATTTGGACAGACTGGGGGTGAGCTATGGGTTAATGAACTGTAAAGTACATTGCTGATAATTTTGTGATACCAATGCCTGGTGTTTTACTGGCTCGGCCAATAACATACCGGCCAGGTTGCACCATTACCCTGTAGAGAACCAGGAAGTAGAACATCTTGGCAATGAGGGAATATAAGTACTGCAGCCTCTTGTACAATGTACCCACTGTCAATGGCACTAACTGCCCCCCAGGGGAACCAGCCCCGCAGGTTGGGAATCACTGATCTAGAAGGAAACCATAATAATGATGACTTTTCAACAATGGCATTTTCCAAAAAATATGCCTCTGTTGCTACTTTTTATGAATAACCCACTTAGTGGCAGAATGCAGGATCTGTTTCTAAATATTTCCATTTGTTAGAGGAGACCATGACCGTCATTGCTTTACTGTATTTTAGACAATCACAATTCACAGCCAATGCAAAACAAGAACCGTGCTTTTTCCCTCGAGAGATGATGCCCATTGCTGCTGAAAGTAGGACAGTCGAGAATCCGGGAATACAATTGCCCATTAGGTTTCAAAATGGAAATAGAATGGTGCCAAAAACAGTATGGGACATGTGTGGTGTTTATACAAATGGCCTGTGCACAGGACTTGTAGTGTACATTAGGGATGTAGCGAACGTCGGAAAAAAAGTTCGCGAACATATTCGCGAACTTGCGCAAAAATGCGAGCGGTTCGCGAACGGTTCGCGAACCCCATAGACTTCAATGGGAAGGCGAACTTTAACATCTAAAAAAGACATTTCTGGCCAGAAAAATGATTTTAAAGTTGTTTAAAGGGTGCAACGACCTGGACAGTGGCATGCCAGAGGGGGATCAAGGGCAAAAATGTATCTGAAAAATCTGCCTGTGTGTGCTTGGAAGAGATAGTGTAGGGGGAGAGCTGTTAGTGATTTCAGGGACAGATGATAGTAAGTTTGCTGGCTAGTAATCTGCTTGATACTGCTCTGTATTGGAACAAAAAAATAAATAAAAGCAGTCCTTACAAGGACTACTGTTATTGCAGCAGTCAGCAGATGAGATCAGAAGCAGGACAGCTGCCCACTGCAGCTACATACAGAGCACTGCAGTAGAAGGTAGATTACTAGCCAGCAAAGCTACCTAAGCTTAAATGTCCCTCAAACCCCTGCAGACTTCTGTCCCTCCAATAACAGAGCAGTATCAAAACGATTACTAGCCAGCAAACTTTCAACTGTCCCTGAAATCACTAACAGGCAGCAGCTCTCTCCCTACACTATCTCTTCAGCACACACAGGCAGAGTGAAAAAACGCTGCAGGGCTTCGGTTTTTATAGGGAAGGGGAGTGGTCCAGGGGAGAGCTTCCTGATTGGCTGCCATGTACCTGCTGGTCTGGGGTGAGAGGGCAAAAAAAAAGCGCCAACAATGGCGAACCCAAAATGGCGAACGTCACGCGACGTTCGCGAACTTCCGGCGAGCGCGAACACCCGATGTTCGCGCGAACAAGTTCGCCGGCGAACAGTTCGCGCCATCTCTAGTGTACATACACAGCACTGTTATACTCTACTCATCCTCAGCTACCCAAACATAACTACATGCAGGATAGTGCTAACTTCACCCTCAGCACATCATAACTCAAGCACAAACGGCTGGGTTCCACATCCAATATGGAGCTGATGATTTCACAAGGCAGACATTGCTGTCTATGTATGAGTTCATTATTTGTTCTCTCCACTGCCTTACCTTCAGCTGGAATGGGAATAATCAGTCATTAAGGGAAAATTAATATTTTGGCAAGAGTAAATATAAGTTATTTTCAGGGTAAATTACTCACAAGTGCCTCAGGCCAAGGCAGTTTTCTGCTAACAGGAGCACAGGCCTGGGGTGAGTCATTATAATTTCTTGGGGGGAAGGGGCTCTAAGATTTGGCACCCCCCCCCCTTATCGATTGGAGCTTTTCTATCCATCTATCATCTGTCTGTCTATTTGTCTATTTATCTATCTGTCTGTCTTTTTATCTATCTATCTATCTATCTATCTATCTATCTATCTATCTATCTATCTATCTATCAGACAATGAAAAATGCATTAAATACCAATGATGGCAAGAAACGTTAATTGGCATCTATCTATCTATCTATTTATCTTTCTTGCTCTCTCTCTCTCTCTCTCTCTCTCTGTCTCCGTCTCTGTCTGTCTCTCTCTTTCTCTCTCTCTCTCTCTATCTATTATCTATCTATCTATCTATCTATCTATCTATCTATCTATCGATCTTTCTTGCTCTCTCTCTGTCTCTCTGTCTCTCTCTCTCTGTCTCTCTCTCTCTCTGTCTCTCTGTCTCTCTCTATCTCTATAATCGAATCTGTCTGTCTATCTGTCTGTCTGTCTATCATCTATCTATCTATCTATTTATCTTTCTTGCTCTCTCTCTCTGTCTCTCTCTGTCTCTCTCTGTCTCTCTCTGTCTCTCTCTGTCTCTCTGTCTCTCTCTCTCTCTCTCTCTCTCTATCTCTATAATCGAATCTATCTATCTATCTATCTATCTATCTATCTATCTATCTATCTATCTATCTATCTATCTTTCTTGCTCTCTCTCTGTCTCTCTCTCTCTCTTTGTCTCTCTCTGTCTCTGTCTCTGTCTCTCTCGCTCTCTCTCTCTCTCTCTCTCTCTCTATCTCTATAATCAAATCTGTATGTCTATCTATCTGTCTGTCTGTCTGTCTGTCTATCTATCCATTATCTATCATCTATCTATTTATTAGAAGAAGGATAGAAATAACAATTTATTACATTTCCTCTATATAAATTTTTACTCTCCCATTTAAACTCTCCTCGTTCCCCAGATGACGCCACATACAGGTTTGGCGCAGGGAAAGGCTAGTGGGTCAGACTCTCTCATACATGAGCCGTGGATTCTATTGAGGGGTGTGGGTAGTGAGTGTGTCCCACTCAATTATAGGCACGCGTGTCTCTGCTGGAAGCTGTGCAGAAAGCAGAGCTAATGAGTGAACACCAGGCTGGTTGAGGATTAACAGCTGCAGATAATCAATGGGCACAGCAGCAAAAAATATATATATATTCCTTCCCCCTGGGCTAAGCAGTACCCACCCTGTCATAACCAGTGAGATGCCATTGGCTTGTGCAAAGAGCAATTCTTCATTTCTGTAGGAGATGGAAACAGGTACATTTACATGACTGGGGTAGATGCCCCAGCGCCACCATGTGTTCAATGTGAGATATAACATGCTCGGGCCATGCATAGGAAAAGCAATGTATACTGTAGGTAGGAGTGTTGCATGATGTCTCCATAGTGTGAGATTCAGTCAATTATGGCTCTTGTCTCAGCACCGAATTCAGCATCAGTTTGGAATCCTGCCATTATCAACCTGACGTCTCTATAGATCCCATCACTATGCACTGCCTTGGCTACAAGATCTGGGCCTGCTGACATAAGGGGCCGAGCAATTGAGCCTTTCCAATAACACTTCTCCCTGAAACAGATGCCTACATATTGTTGTGACCTGGGATGAACTTTCTGCAAATGTGTATTTCTAGATATGTTAGTGTGGAGCTGTATTGTGGAGCTACCCAGTGCTCTCCATCCATTCAAGTGCTTCTCTAAAGCAACCCCTATCATTATTAATAATAATACAACTAATAATAATAAAATATATATATAAAGCGCCAACATATTCCGCAGTGCTGTACAATAACTGGCTTTATCCACGACCAATAACCGATGCAAGAGGTGAAAAGAGCTTACAATCTAAAAACCTTGGCATGCTCCTCTGTTATAAACACTACTGGGCAACTGCAGGCAATATTTTTAGGTTTCAGTTTCCCTTGAATAATATATGAATTGGGTGCCTGTCTTTAAGTTAATGTTATAGAAAGGCTAATTCTAAGCAACTTTTCAACTGGTCTTCATTATTTATTTTTTATGGTTTTTGAGTTATTTGCCTTCTTCGTCTGACTCTTTCCAGTTTTCAAATGGGGGTCAATTTGTCTTCATTATTTATTTTTTTATAGTTTTTGAGTTTTTTGCCTTCTTCTTCTGATTCTTTTCAGCTTTCAAGTGGGGGTCACTGACCCCATCTAAGAAACAGAAACTGTGTAAGGCTACAAATGTATTGTTATTGCTACTTTTTATTACTCATCTTTCTAATTAGCTCCTCTCCTATTCATATTCCAGTCTCTTATTCAAATCAGTGCATGGTTTCTAGGGTATTTTGGACCCTAGCAACCATATGGCTGACACTAAAAACTGGAGAGCAGATGAATATACAGCTAAATAACTCAAAAACCACAATAAATGAAAAATAAAAACCAATTTGAAATGGTCTTAGAATGTCATTCTCTGCATCATTCTAAGGGTTGATTTAAAGGTGCACAACCCATTCAATTCCATGGCAATTGGATCTGAGTAATATCAGGCTTGAACCTTGCAGCCCTGCGTTTCTTGCTATTTTCTCAGGCTGTAAAATAATCATTAGTAATTTTAATAAGGACAATTGCTCATGTCTTATGCTGTGCTACAAACAGACTCATTATTATGATAAAACGAATTACAAAGCAATTTAATTAAACTGGCAATCATTGTTTTGCATTTTTTCAGTATCATACTGAAGTCTGCATCACAGACACTAAGGGGCCGATTCACGAAGGGTCGAATATCGAGGGTTAATTAACCCTCGATATTCGACTAGGAACTAAAATCGTTCGACTTCGAATATCGAAGTCGAACAATTTTGCGCAAATCCTGCGATCGATCGATCGAAGGATTTTTCATTCGATCGAACGATTAAATCCTTCGAATCGAATGATTCGAAGGATTTTAATCCAACGATCAAAGGAAAATCCTTCGATCAAAAAAACCCAGGCAAGCCTATAGGGACCTTCTCCATAGGCTAACATTGACTTCGGTAGCTTTTAGCTGCCGAAGTAGGGGGTCGAAGTTTTTCTTAAAGAGACAGTACTTCGACTATCGAATGGTCGAATAGTCGAACGATTTTTAGTTCGAATCGTTCGATTTTCGTAGTCGAAGGTCGAAGTAGCCCATTCGATGGTCGAAATAGCCCAAAAAAACTTCGAAATTCGAATTTTTTTTAATTCGAACCCTTCACTCGAATTTAGTGAATCGGCCCCTAAGCAACCGCTGACTTTTTACGTTACGGTCGAATAAACAGAAATTAAAGATAAAGGAAGGTATGTTTTCCCTTTACGTGTGATTTGCTCTCCATGAAAGGTCACGTTGTAGCGTGTAACATTTTCCTTGTTTCAATAAAACCTGAGACTTTCCACAACGGCAAAACCAAGCCGAGACTGAAAAGGTCAAATGAAACTGCTTCAGCAGGGGGCTTGGAAACCCGAAAGTGCAATGTGAACTTATCTTAATGTCATTTTAACTATATTCTTACTGTTCCTTTAAAATTAAATTCCCCAGGGAACAAATAAGCACTCACCCAAATCTCCCCCTAACTGGCCTTCAGACTGGGCCCCCTTAGCTCATAACAAGGTTACAGATATATAGAAACATTGGGGTAACAGTCACCCTGCTATAGTTCCAGGGGTACCCAGGGCACAAATAATCACTCACCCCAAATCTCCCCCTAACTGGCCTTCAGGCTGTGCCCCCTTAGCTCATAACAAGGTTACAAATATATAAACACATTAGGGTAACAGTCACCCTGATATAGTTCCAGGGGTAGTCACCTCAAATATGTGTATTAAACCGCTTGACTTTCAGCTTTTCCTGAGTAAATGACCTCAACTTTAACCCCTGAACACTTTAACACCTGAATGCCAGGCACTGATACTGGAATGATCCCCAAACAGTTAACAGTCTGTCAGGCTATAGGTGTCAGTGACAGATAATTCTACAGATAATTCCTCATCAAGTCTCCCGTGAGTCAGTAAATGGCTGCAGGTGCTCGAGAGGCGGAATAAATAATCTATAGTAATAATTACGCCGCTGCCAGGAAAGGTACAAAATGTGCAGCCCCCATAGTGAACACCTCGCTATCAATTTGTAAGACGTTACTCGGTGGCGTGATGTGAGAATGGGGTAAATAAGAAGGGACCTGCAATGGGTTGGGAGAGCTAATAAAACTGGAAGTGCTGGTCTTGTCTGCCACCTAGTGGTAACATGTGTAAGTGTCTGTAATTCCTGATCAGAGGAGTCTGAAGTTTGGGGGGAAACATTCATAATAATGACTGATAAAATATGTAATGTATAATTATTTATACACTTTATACTACAATCTAGGGATGCCCCAAGTCATTAGATGCATGTGATTTCAACTGAAGTCCAATCATTTGTTCAGGCTCACTTTTATTATTATTATTATTATTATTAACATGTATTTATATAGCACCAACATATTGCGTAGCACTGAACTTTGACAGTGGTTTGTCATACTGCATTCATTAAAGGGATACTGTCATGGGAAAACATGTTTTTTTCAAAACACATCAGTTAATAGTGCTGCTCCAGTAGACATCTGCACTGAAATCCATTTCTCAAAAGAACAAACACATTTTTTAAATTCAATTTTGAAATCTGACATGGGGCTAGACATATTGTCAGTTTCCCAGCTGCCCCAGTCATGTGACTTGTGCCTGCACTTTAGGATGGAACTGCTTTCTGGCAGGCTGTTATTTCTCCCACTTAATGGAACTGAATCAGTCTCGGTGGGACCTGGATTTTACTATTGAGTGTTGTTTTTAGATCTACCAGGCAGCTGTTATCTTGTGTTAGGGAGCTGCTATCTGGTTACCTTCCCATTGTTCTTTTGTTTGGCTGCTGGGGGGAAAGGGAGGGGGTGATATCACTCCAACTTGCAGTACAGGAGTAAAGAGTGATCGAAGTTTATCAGAGCACAAGTCACATGACTGGGGGCAGCTGGGAAACTGACAATATGTCTAGCCCCATGTCAGATTTCAAAATGGAATACAAAAAAAAATCTGTTTGTTCTTTTGAAAAATGGATTTCAGTGCAGAATTCTGCTGGAGCAGCACTATTAACTGATGTGTTTTGAAAATAACATCTTTTCCCATGACAGTATCCCCTTAAAGTAAGATTAGTTATTGTATCACTCTAGCAGAAGTAGTATAAATGCATTTCCCCCCAGTTCTAAAATTTCAAAAAATGATGCCATAATGATGTGCCAGGAAAGCAGCCAGAAATATGGATGTGACCCAACATAAAGTCAGTCTGATCACCATAGGCTTTAGAAATAAATAAGATTTGGTGCCTTTGGTGGGAATTGGGGCCACTAAACCCTAAACTCAACCCCCCCCAGTAAATTCAGTGTCTATCCCATGCATACGCACATCATGTCAGTGGGTTGCTATGGGGGCTACATCCTCTGATATTTAAATGAAGGCTTCAGTTCCTTATTTATGGCTTGTGGTATCAGTGTGTGGGCTACTGTTCTGTGCTCATGAAATCTGTTCTTAGTGCCGTGTGTTTAATCATACAAAATGTCCCTGGAACAAGAAATGTTTAAAGTTGCCAATATATAAATGCCAACCCACAACCAACCTGTTTCTGATGGAAAAGAAAATAATGATGAGCTTCCAGAATGTTCCTGGGAGAAAGAAGAAGCATTTTTTTTCTAAATTTTTAATTTAGTGTTATAGTTTGTAGGGAGTGTGACTGTGGGATAGCAGGTATAGTAGGGAGAGATGGTGCCTATAGTAACAGTGGATAATAGTCTCTGGGAAGGGAGTGTGACTGTGGGATAGCAGGTATAGTAGGGAGAGATGGTGTCTATAGTAACAGTGGATAATAGTCTCTGGGAAGGGAGTGTGACTGTGGGATAGCAGGTATAGTAGGGAGAGATGGTGCCTATAGTAACAGTGGATAATAGTCTCTGGGAAGGGAGTGTGACTGTGGGATAGCAGGTATAGTAGGGAGAGATGGTGCCTATAGTAACAGTGGATAATAGTCTCTGGGAAGGGAGTGTGACTGTGGGATAGCAGGCATAGTAGGGAGAGATGGTGTCTATAGTAACAGTGGATAATAGTCTCTGGGAAGGGAGTGTGACTGTGGGATAGCAGGTATAGTAGGGAGAGATGGTGCCTATAGTAACAGTGGGATAATAGTCTCTGGGAAGGGAGTGTGACTGTGGGATAGCAGGTATAGTAGGGAGAGATGGTGCCTATAGTAACAGTGGGATAATAGTCTCTGGGAAGGGAGTGTGACTGTGGGATAGCAGGTATAGTAGGGAGAGATGGTGCCTATAGTAACAGTGGGATAATAGTCTCTGGGAAGGGAGTGTGACTGTGGGATAGCAGGTATAGTAGGGAGAGATGGTGTCTATAGTAACAGTGGATAATAGTCTCTGGGAAGGGAGTGTGACTGTGGGATAGCAGGTATAGTAGGGAGAGATGGTGTCTATAGTAACAGTGGATAATAGTCTCTGGGAAGGGAGTGTGACTGTGGGATAGCAGGTATAGTAGGGAGAGATGGTGCCTATAGTAACAGTGGATAATAGTCTCTGGGAAGGGAGTGTGACTGTGGGGTAGCAGGTATAGTAGGGAGAGATGGTGCCTATAGTAACAGTGGATAATAGTCTCTGGGAAGGGAGTGTGACTGTGGGATAGCAGGTATAGTAGTGAGAGATGGTGTCTATAGTAACAGTGGATAATAGTCTCTGGGAAAGGAGTGTGACTGTGGGATAGCAGGTATAGTAGGGAGAGATGGTGCCTATAGTAACAGTGGGATAATAGTCTCTGGGAAGGGAGTGTGACTGTGGGATAGCAGGTATAGTAGGGAGAGATGGTGCCTATAGTAACAGTGGATAATAGTCTCTGGGAAGGGAGTGTGACTGTGGGATAGCAGGTATAGTAGGGAGAGATGGTGCCTATAGTAACAGTGGGATAATAGTCTCTGGGAAAGGAGTGTGACTGTGGGATAGCAGGTATAGTAGGGAGAGATGGTGTCTATAGTAACAGTGGATAATAGTCTCTGGGAAGGGAGTGTGACTGTGGGATAGCAGGTATAGTAGGGAGAGATGGTGCCTATAGTAACAGTGGATAATAGTCTCTGGGAAGGGAGTGTGACTGTGGGATAGCAGGTATAGTAGGGAGAGATGGTGTCTATAGTAACAGTGGATAATAGTCTCTGGGAAGGGAGTGTGACTGTGGGATAGCAGGTATAGTAGGGAGAGATGGTGCCTATAGTAACAGTGGGATAATAGTCTCTGGGAAGGGAGTGTGACTGTGGGATAGCAGGTATAGTAGGGAGAGATGGTGCCTATAGTAACAGTGGGATAATAGTCTCTGGGAAGGGAGTGTGACTGTGGGATAGCAGGTATAGTAGGGAGAGATGGTGTCTATAGTAACAGTGGATAATAGTCTCTGGGAAGGGAGTGTGACTGTGGGATAGCAGGTATAGTAGGGAGAGATGGTGTCTATAGTAACAGTGGATAATAGTCTCTGGGAAGGGAGTGTGACTGTGGGATAGCAGGTATAGTAGGGAGAGATGGTGCCTATAGTAACAGTGGATAATAGTCTCTGGGAAGGGAGTGTGACTGTGGGATAGCAGGTATAGTAGGGAGAGATGGTGCCTATAGTAACAGTGGATAATAGTCTCTGGGAAGGGAGTGTGACTGTGGGATAGCAGGTATAGTAGTGAGAGATGGTGTCTATAGTAACAGTGGATAATAGTCTCTGGGAAAGGAGTGTGACTGTGGGATAGCAGGTATAGTAGGGAGAGATGGTGCCTATAGTAACAGTGGGATAATAGTCTCTGGGAAGGGAGTGTGACTGTGGGATAGCAGGTATAGTAGGGAGAGATGGTGCCTATAGTAACAGTGGATAATAGTCTCTGGGAAGGGAGTGTGACTGTGGGATAGCAGGTATAGTAGGGAGAGATGGTGTCTATAGTAACAGTGGATAATAGTCTCTGGGAAAGGAGTGTGACTGTGGGATAGCAGGTATAGTAGGGAGAGATGGTGCCTATAGTAACAGTGGATAATAGTCTCTGGGAAAGGAGTGTGACTGTGGGATAGCAGGTATAGTAGTGAGAGATGGTGTCTATAGTAACAGTGGATAATAGTCTCTGGGAAAGGAGTGTGACTGTGGGATAGCAGGTATAGTAGGGAGAGATGGTGCCTATAGTAACAGTGGATAATAGTCTCTGGGAAGGGAGTGTGACTGTGGGATAGCAGGTATAGTAGTGAGAGATGGTGTCTATAGTAACAGTGGATAATAGTCTCTGGGAAAGGAGTGTGACTGTGGGATAGCAGGTATAGTAGGGAGAGATGGTGCCTATAGTAACAGTGGGATAATAGTCTCTGGGAAGGGAGTGTGACTGTGGGATAGCAGGTATAGTAGGGAGAGATGGTGCCTATAGTAACAGTGGATAATAGTCTCTGGGAAAGGAGTGTGACTGTGGGATAGCAGGTATAGTAGGGAGAGATGGTGCCTATAGTAACAGTGGATAATAGTCTCTGGGAAGGGAGTGTGACTGTGGG
Organism: Xenopus petersii; assembly: GCA_038501925.1. Lineage (NCBI taxonomy): Eukaryota > Metazoa > Chordata > Amphibia > Anura > Pipidae > Xenopus > Xenopus petersii. Next base: position 143,993,297 of record CM076676.1, on the reverse strand, counting down.
ATAGCAGGTATAGTAGGGAGAGATGGTGCCTATAGTAACAGTGGATAATAGTCTCTGGGAAGGGAGTGTGACTGTGGGGTAGCAGGTATAGTAGGGAGAGATGGTGCCTATAGTAACAGTGGGATAATAGTCTCTGGGAAGGGAGTGTGACTGTGGGATAGCAGGTATAGTAGGGAGAGATGGTGCCTATAGTAACAGTGGATAATAGTCTCTGGGAAGGGAGTGTGACTGTGGGATAGCAGGTATAGTAGGGAGAGATGGTGCCTATAGTAACAGTGGATAATAGTCTCTGGGAAGGGAGTGTGACTGTGGGATAGCAGGTATAGTAGGGAGAGATGGAGCCTATAGTAACAGTGGATAATAGTCTCTGGGAAGGGAGTGTGACTGTGGGATAGCAGGTATAGTAGGGAGAGATGGTGCCTATAGTAACAGTGGATAATAGTCTCTGGGAAGGGAGTGTGACTGTGGGATAGCAGGTATAGTAGGGAGAGATGGTGTCTATAGTAACAGTGGATAATAGTCTCTGGGAAGGGAGTGTGACTGTGGGATAGCAGGTATAGTAGGGAGAGATGGTGCCTATAGTAACAGTGGATAATAGTCTCTGGGAAGGGAGTGTGACTGTGGGATAGCAGGTATAGTAGGGAGAGATGGTGCCTATAGTAACAGTGGATAATAGTCTCTGGGAAAGGAGTGTGACTGTGGGATAGCAGGTATAGTAGGGAGAGATGGTGTCTATAGTAACAGTGGATAATAGTCTCTGGGAAGGGAGTGTGACTGTGGGATAGCAGGTATAGTAGGGAGAGATGGTGCCTATAGTAACAGTGGATAATAGTCTCTGGGAAGGGAGTGTGACTGTGGGATAGCAGGTATAGTAGGGAGAGATGGTGTCTATAGTAACAGTGGATAATAGTCTCTGGGAAGGGAGTGTGACTGTGGGATAGCAGGTATAGTAGGGAGAGATGGTGCCTATAGTAACAGTGGGATAATAGTCTCTGGGAAGGGAGTGTGACTGTGGGATAGCAGGTATAGTAGGGAGAGATGGTGCCTATAGTAACAGTGGGATAATAGTCTCTGGGAAGGGAGTGTGACTGTGGGATAGCAGGTATAGTAGGGAGAGATGGTGTCTATAGTAACAGTGGATAATAGTCTCTGGGAAGGGAGTGTGACTGTGGGATAGCAGGTATAGTAGGGAGAGATGGTGTCTATAGTAACAGTGGATAATAGTCTCTGGGAAGGGAGTGTGACTGTGGGATAGCAGGTATAGTAGGGAGAGATGGTGCCTATAGTAACAGTGGATAATAGTCTCTGGGAAGGGAGTGTGACTGTGGGATAGCAGGTATAGTAGGGAGAGATGGTGCCTATAGTAACAGTGGATAATAGTCTCTGGGAAGGGAGTGTGACTGTGGGATAGCAGGTATAGTAGTGAGAGATGGTGTCTATAGTAACAGTGGATAATAGTCTCTGGGAAAGGAGTGTGACTGTGGGATAGCAGGTATAGTAGGGAGAGATGGTGCCTATAGTAACAGTGGGATAATAGTCTCTGGGAAGGGAGTGTGACTGTGGGATAGCAGGTATAGTAGGGAGAGATGGTGCCTATAGTAACAGTGGATAATAGTCTCTGGGAAGGGAGTGTGACTGTGGGATAGCAGGTATAGTAGGGAGAGATGGTGCCTATAGTAACAGTGGGATAATAGTCTCTGGGAAAGGAGTGTGACTGTGGGATAGCAGGTATAGTAGGGAGAGATGGTGTCTATAGTAACAGTGGATAATAGTCTCTGGGAAGGGAGTGTGACTGTGGGATAGCAGGTATAGTAGGGAGAGATGGTGCCTATAGTAACAGTGGATAATAGTCTCTGGGAAGGGAGTGTGACTGTGGGATAGCAGGTATAGTAGGGAGAGATGGTGTCTATAGTAACAGTGGATAATAGTCTCTGGGAAGGGAGTGTGACTGTGGAATAGCAGGTATAGTAGGGAGAGATGGTGCCTATAGTAACAGTGGGATAATAGTCTCTGGGAAGGGAGTGTGACTGTGGGATAGCAGGTATAGTAGGGAGAGATGGTGCCTATAGTAACAGTGGGATAATAGTCTCTGGGAAGGGAGTGTGACTGTGGGATAGCAGGTATAGTAGGGAGAGATGGTGTCTATAGTAACAGTGGATAATAGTCTCTGGGAAGGGAGTGTGACTGTGGGATAGCAGGTATAGTAGGGAGAGATGGTGTCTATAGTAACAGTGGATAATAGTCTCTGGGAAGGGAGTGTGACTGTGGGATAGCAGGTATAGTAGGGAGAGATGGTGCCTATAGTAACAGTGGATAATAGTCTCTGGGAAGGGAGTGTGACTGTGGGATAGCAGGTATAGTAGGGAGAGATGGTGCCTATAGTAACAGTGGATAATAGTCTCTGGGAAGGGAGTGTGACTGTGGGATAGCAGGTATAGTAGTGAGAGATGGTGTCTATAGTAACAGTGGATAATAGACTCTGGGAAAGGAGTGTGACTGTGGGATAGCAGGTATAGTAGGGAGAGATGGTACCTATAGTAACAGTGGGATAATAGTCTCTGGGAAGGGAGTGTGACTGTGGGATAGCAGGTATAGTAGGGAGAGATGGTGCCTATAGTAACAGTGGATAATAGTCTCTGGGAAGGGAGTGTGACTGTGGGATAGCAGGTATAGTAGGGAGAGATGGTGTCTATAGTAACAGTGGATAATAGTCTCTGGGAAAGGAGTGTGACTGTGGGATAGCAGGTATAGTAGGGAGAGATGGTGCCTATAGTAACAGTGGATAATAGTCTCTGGGCAAGGAGTGTGACTGTGGGATAGCAGGTATAGTAGGGAGAGATGGTGCCTATAGTAACAGTGGATAATAGTCTCTGGGAAGGGAGTGTGACTGTGGGATAGCAGGTATAGTAGGGAGAGATGGTGCCTATAGTAACAGTGGATAATAGTCTCTGGGAAGGGAGTGTGACTGTGGGATAGCAGGTATAGTAGGGAGAGATGGTGCCTATAGTAACAGTGGGATAATAGTCTCTGGGAAGGGAGTGTGACTGTGGGATAGCAGGTATAGTAGGGAGAGATGGTGCCTATAGTAACAGTGGATAATAGTCTCTGGGAAAGGAGTGTGACTGTGGGATAGCAGGTATAGTAGGGAGAGATGGTGCCTATAGTAACAGTGGATAATAGTCTCTGGGAAGGGAGTGTGACTGTGGGATAGCAGGTATAGTAGGGAGAGATGGTGCCTATAGTAACAGTGGATAATAGTCTCTGGGAAGGGAGTGTGACTGTGGGATAGCAGGTATAGTAGGGAGAGATGGTGCCTATAGTAACAGTGGGATAATAGTCTCTGGGAAGGGAGTGTGACTGTGGGATAGCAGGTATAGTAGGGAGAGATGGTGCCTATAGTAACAGTGGATAATAGTCTCTGGGAAGGGAGTGTGACTGTGGGATAGCAGGTATAGTAGGGAGAGATGGTGCCTATAGTAACAGTGGATAATAGTCTCTGGGAAAGGAGTGTGACTGTGGGATAGCAGGTATAGTAGTGAGAGGTGGTGTCTATAGTAACAGTGGATAATAGTCTCTGGGAAAGGTGTGTGACTGTGGGATAGCAGGTATAGTAGGGATAGATGGTGCCTATAGTAACAGTGGATAATAGTCTCTGGGAAGGGAGTGTGACTGTGGGATAGCAGGTATAGTAGGGAGAGATGGTGCCTATAGTAACAGTGGATAATAGTCTCTGGGAAGGGAGTGTGACTGTGGGATAGCAGGTATAGTAGGGAGAGATGGTGCCTATAGTAACAGTGGTATAATAGTCTCTGGGAAGGGGGTGTGACTGTGAGATAGCAGGTATAGTAGGGATAGATGGTGCCTATAGTAACAGTGGATAATAGTCTCTGGGAAGGGAGTGTGACTGTGGGATAGCAGGTATAGTAGGGAGAGATGGTGCCTATAGTAACAGTGGATAATAGTCTCTGGGAAGGGAGTGTGACTGTGGGATAGCAGGTATAGTAGGGAGAGATGGTGCCTATAGTAACAGTGGATAATAGTCTCTGGGAAAGGAGTGTGACTGTGGGATAGCAGGTATAGTAGTGAGAGGTGGTGTCTATAGTAACAGTGGATAATAGTCTCTGGGAAAGGTGTGTGACTGTGGGATAGCAGGTATAGTAGGGATAGATGGTGCCTATAGTAACAGTGGATAATAGTCTCTGGGAAGGGAGTGTGACTGTGGGATAGCAGGTATAGTAGGGAGAGATGGTGCCTATAGTAACAGTGGATAATAGTCTCTGGGAAGGGAGTGTGACTGTGGGATAGCAGGTATAGTAGGGAGAGATGGTGCCTATAGTAACAGTGGGATAATAGTCTCTGGGAAGGGAGTGTGACTGTGGGATAGCAGGTATAGTAGGGAGAGATGGTGCCTATAGTAACAGTGGATAATAGTCTCTGGGAAGGGAGTGTGACTGTGGGATAGCAGGTATAGTAGGGAGAGATGGTGCCTATAGTAACAGTGGGATAATAGTCTCTGGGAAGGGAGTGTGACTGTGGGATAGCAGGTATAGTAGGGAGAGATGGTGCCTATAGTAACAGTGGGATAATAGTCTCTGGGAAGGGAGTGTGACTGTGGGATAGCAGGTATAGTAGGGAGAGATGGTGCCTATTATAAGGGATAATGTACCTCCTACTGTAAATGATAAGGATATTAGAAGTCACTGAGGGGTTGTTCTGTGACCATATAAAGGCACAAGGCTGCAGGCTGAGTTATACAGGGAACTCCGAGTATCACTCATGTATTATAAGGGATAATGTACCCCCTACTGTAAATGATAAGGATATTAGAAGTCACTGAGGGGTTGTTCTGTGACCATATAAAGGCACAAGGCTGCAGGCTGAGTTATACAGGGAACTCCGAGTATCACTCATGTATTATAAGGGATAATGTACCCCCTACTGTAAATGATAAGGATATTAGAAGTCACTGAGGGGTTCTTCTGTGACCATATAAAGGCACAAGGCTGCAGGCTGAGTTATACAGGGAACTCTGAGTATCACTCAGTGGCGTAACTACAGAGGAAGCAGACCCCGTAGTCATGGAGGGTGCCCGGGGGTACAGGGGGCCCCGCGGGGCCTGCTTCCTCAGCAGTGCCGGATTACACACAAGGTGCCCTAGGCTAGGGCCCACCTGGTTTTAGGGGCCCAGTCCAATGGATGGAGCTGGCAATCCAGACCTGGGTCACACGCCATCCCGTCACCCAACAGGACCAGTTCAGCCAGTGCTTTGTTTTTCCTCTGCACATAGTAACCTAAAATCTGCCACATGTTTTTGATCTATGTTCCATACTGAACACAATTAGAAACATCACAAGCTTTCCGCTACATCAGGATAGACCAGAAGTGCCCATTATGTATTATAAGGGATAATGTACCCTCTATTGTAAATGATAAGGATATTAGAAGTCACTGAGGGGTTCAGAGACAACTTTTATTTCAAATTCTGGTTCTGTACATGACCACAATGAATTTTAAATAAAACAACTCAGATGCAGTTGAACTGCAGACTTTCAGCTTTAATTCAGTGGGTTGAACAAAAAGATTGCATAAAAATGTGACGAACTAAAGCCTTTTTTTAACACAATCGCTTCATTTCGGGGGCTCAAAAGTAATTGGACAAATTAAAAAACTGAAAATAAAATGTTCACTCCTAATATTTGGTTGGAAAACCCTTTGCTGGCAATGACAACCTGAAGTCTTGAACTCATGGACATCACCAGATTCTGGGTTTCCTCCTTTTTAATGCTCTGCCAGGTCTTTACTGCAACGGCTTTCACTTGCTGTTTAGGCTTCAACAAGTGAAATGCAGCTCAATTGGGTTCAGATCAGGTGACTGACTTGGCCATTCAAGAATATTCCACTTTTTTGCTTTAATAAACTCCTGGGTTGCTTTGGCTGTATGTTTTGGGTCATTATGAAATGTACTGCATTTAGCTGGATTTGAGCAGACAGTGTCTCTGAACATCTCAGAATTCATTCTTGTGCTTCCCCCCTGTGTCACATGATGGATAAACACTAGTGTCCCAGTGCCACTGGCAGCCATACACCCCCAAGCCATCACACTGCCTCCCTAATGTTTTATACATCATGTGCTATGCTTTGTATCATGAGCTGTTCCAAGCCTCCTCCATACTTTTTTATTGCCATCATTCTGGTAGAGGTTGATCTTGGTTTCATCTCTCCAAAGAATGTTTTTCTAGAACTGTTCTGGCTTTTTCAGATGTTGTCAGGGCCTGAAGGCTCTGTTGGGATGTTGTGGACCAAGGAGGAAGCTACAAGTTCAATACAGTTTGCGGTATCAAAAGGGTTAGGCAAAAGAGTAAACTAAGTCCAGGCAAAGGGGTCACGACAGGCAGCAAGGTTCGTAATCCAAATAACAGGCCGAGGTGAATAACAAGAATCAAGGAATTTAGCAATAGATCACACCCAGGAACTCACAATATGAACCTATATTTGGGCAAGGTCTGTAATGTTCTGACGTCTTAAATAGGCCAGTTTTGGCACCAAGCGGTCATGCTGGCGTCCATTCTGATGCGCTGGTGTCAAGCTGTTGCTCATGTTTGATGCACTGGTGTCAGAACGTGCCACAGAGACCGCCATCTTTCCGAAGAGAACCAGAACTGCCATCTTCCCGAAGAGGACAAGGGGGTGAGTATGCCTTACAAAAGTCCACTCTAGCCTTTCTATTCCTGATGCTTATGAGTGGCTTTCACCTTGCAGTGCCCCCTCTGTATTTACTTTCATGCAGTCTTCTCTTTATGGTAGACTTGGATATGGATACTCTACCTCCTGGAGAGTGTTGTTCACTTGTTTGGCTGTTGTGAAGGGCTTTCTCTTCACCATGGAAATGATTCTGAGATCATCCACCACTGTTTTCTTCTGTGGACGTCCAGGTCTTTTTGCGTTGCTGAGTTCACCAGTGATTTCTTTCTTTTTCAGGATGTACCAAACTGTAGATCTACTCCTAATATTGTAGCAATTTCTCTGATGTTTTTTTTCTGTTTTTGCGGCTTAAGTAATGTCGGACTGGCCCACCGGGATACCAGGAAAACTCCTGGTGGGCCCAGGTGTCAGTGGCCCTCATGCTGTTAAACTTTTGGCCTATTTCATGGTCATTCCCTATTTCTATTAGAACAAAGAGACTAAATAGATGGAATAACTGATTATAGTATAAAGAGGACAGACTAGGAGAATAGAGGTTTTATGAAGAGATCAAGAATATTAATACGGAGAGTGGGTCCCTGGTCTAAGGTTTTATGGTGGGTCCCTGGTCTAAGGTTTTATGGTGGGCCCCTGGTGTAAGGTTTTTGGGTTGGTCCTTGGTGTCCCAGTCCGACACTGAGCTTAAGGATTTCTTGTTTCACCTGCATGGAGAGCTCCTTTGACCGAAGGTTGTCTGTTTTACATACAAGCACCTCCCGCTCAAATCAACTCCAGGGCTTTTATCTGCTTCATTGATAATGACAAAACAAAGGAATTGCCCCCACCTGCCCATGAAATAGCCTTTCAGTCAATTGTCCAATTACTTTTAAACCCTTGAAATGAAGAGATTGTGTTAAAAAAAGGCTTTAGTTCGTCACATTTTTATGTAATCTTTTTGTTCAACCCACTGAATTAAAGCTTAAAGTCTGCAGTTCAACTGCATCTGATTTGTTTCATTTAAAATTCATTGTGGTCATGTACAGAACCAAAATGAGAAAAAAAGTTGTCTCTGTCCAAATATTGATGGACCTAACTGTAAATACTGCTTTAATACTTTTACAGCCAGCTTACATATGATTATTACTATTACTGGGTAGTTTAGCCCAACATCATTGCTTTGAGCCTGCAGAGCTCATTATGGATTGTGTGCTTGTTTTCTATTTCACTGCATTTTAATTGGAAAAATAAATTATTTATAAAATAATACGAATGGAACTTCAATTTATGTTTGAATAGCGAATATAGCCAGACGCCATCCAGACATGGCAGTAACAAGGCAACTTCAAAATACTAAGGAGAAAATGAAACTGTAGGTCATATCAGTAAACAACAGAGGGCGCCATTGCTCCATGGCTGCGCCATAGCCACAAGGGAAAGAATTCTTTCTCAGGCCAAAATGAGCAGCCGCTTAAGGAATTACAATTAGCCCACGAGCCCAGTATATAACTAAATAACTATGTGCTAAATGAATGTAATGGTGTTGATTCCAAATAACCAATACGAAGCACCCCTTAAACAGCAGCTAACCAACATTAATAGGTGAATGACCAGATGGGAAGTGCCATGTGATTAAGGGTTAATATACCAAAAAATGCAAAGGTTGCTTCATTTCTGGTAACCCTTAGCAACCAAACAGCATGGCATCCTCCAACCTCTCTGCACTCGAATAGGAGGTACAGGGGATCTGTGGACGTGAAGGCCGTCGGGGTGTTGTAGATGGAGAGGGGTAGGGTACACTAGCTGTTTAAAGAAAAAAACATGACACTTAGAAAAAAAAGATGATATTTAGTAGATCTATCTATTCTATTAGCCCCTGCCATTGCTTACAAGAGATCTTGGGCCATATTTACTAGTACCAGCAGAAACCAATCAGATATTAGAATTCATTATCCTGTTATTGATTGGTTGCTACGCATTGCTGCACTGATGCAAATGTGCCCAGTGTTAGTAAATAAGCCCTGATGCCAAGAGACATCAATTTAGACATCAATTTGTTGAAGGCCAGAGGTCCTGGGGTTCATTAGATATTCGTGTACCTCTTCTCTCTCTTTCAACGACACATACAGATGCAGCCACTTTGGTTTGTCTGTTTGACACAGAATAACTAAACACAGATATCCCATTTATCTCATTTAACACAGAAAACTGCGTCACAACATCCCATCTAATTAAAGCATTCACCATTGTGAACAATGGAGCTTTGGTATGCTAATGAAAAGGTTAAATGCATTAAATGAGTTAAGATGACTTAAGATAACACAGTTTCTTCAATTACCCCTGAGTCATGACGCATTTAACTCACAAATCCAAGTGGCTTCATCTGTAAACACTTGAAAAGCCCATGGAAAATAGGGGGAGGAAAATATTGCTCAGTCAATGATTTGTCATCAACCAAAAAAAAAAAAAAAAAACCACATTTAGTAGATCTATCTATTATATTTATTTTCTGAGCCCGTCATTTCTTATAAGGGATCTTGTGACACTTTTACTAGTATTGGGCAAATTTGCACTAGCAGAAACCAATCAGATATTAGAATTCATTATCCTATTGCTGATTGGTTGCTACGCGTTGCCGCACTGATGCAAATGTGCCCAGTGTTAGTGAATGAGCCCCTGATACCATCAATTTGTTGAAGGCCAGAGGTCCTGGGGGTCATTAGATATTTTTGTACCTCTTCTCTCTCTTTCAACGACACAAACACTCTCTCTCTCTCTCTCTCTCTCTCTCTCTCTCTCCGACACACAAATACTTGAAAATCCCATTCTTGTGGATGGGGGATGGGGGAGGAAAATATTGCCCAGTCGATGATTTGTCATTATTGCTGAGGATTTTGCCAATGAGACAGACCCCCGGGATCTGGACGCCGGAGGTGCATCTCTAGTTAATGGAAAAAGAGATGGAGAAATCTTTTATTGAGACTGCCTTTTACCATGACAACCGTTGTGTCTGTGCGGTGGAGAAAGTCTCTTGAACTCTACGGAATATTCATTTGCCGAGAGCCATTAATCACTATGCAGGAGATGCTCCTCAGGGACACTAATCCTTCATACCCTCTCCCCCCGCAGGGCACAATGAAGATATCAATACTGCAAGGCCTCATTCAGCTCCACCGCTCCGACACCTTCCAGCTGCATGACTAATACCAAATGTTTCTGTTTTTTATTGGTACCAATATGATTGAGGAGCATAAGGTACTGATAGAGACCAAGGGATGAGTCTAAGTCCTTGTCTTGTACCCATATTTCATACATCTCACGTTATTGACTGGTGGCACAATATTCACCTACGTCAGCACTTCTTTGTCTCCTTTCAGCAGGGTTGTGATATTGCCAGCAAGCTGGTTGTTGTTTTCAAGATGGACTGGACATTGATTTGAATACCAGTAAAATCCAACAAATAAGCATTGTATAATTGTAAAGGCAAAGCAAAACCACAAAAAAAACTTCCCACTTGTCTGACGGGTTCCATTAGAGAGCTCTAAGTCAATCCTGCATTAGACGGGTCATTTTTGTGCAAAGTGAGTTTGGATATAATTTGCCATGGTTTTTACTCACAAAACAGCAGAGCGGGGGGGGGGGGGTCGGATCCCACTATTCCAGCACTGACTGCAGCCAAGTGTAACATATCCTTTGTGGATGCATGTCTTGATAAATGAATGCATTTTTATGCAACCCGATTAACCCCATAAGTCTAAGGACAGTGGTTTTGGACTTTTTCATTGCAAGCCCCCATATAGGTTCAACTTGGCCCCTATAGCTATCAACAAGGTTACAGGTATAGCAAAAATAAAAAAAGTCATTCAGCCCAAGTTTTTAATGCCAATAGCATCTGCCTGGAGAGTCCAAGGCTCATCGGTGCATCCGCCACAGGGGCCCCCACTTCCCCCAGTCCCAAGCCTCTCCAGGCTCTTGCCCCTGTCCCAGCGCCCCTCAGACACCCCCATGTGTACATGATCTCTTGCTGCAGCCCCGATTGGGACCAAGAGGGAGGTCAGAGGCAAGGCAGTGTCTTGGGATGGAGTGGGTCTGGGTCAGCGGGACCCAAGAGGGTCAAAGTTTGACCCTGTATGCCAATTCTCACCCTAATTGACCTTCAAGCTGGGCTTTTAGACGTATCTAGGAGAGCAAATATTACCCCCAATTGGTCTACAGACTCAACCCCAAGGCAGCATTCCATTCACCTCTGGTCTAGGACTTAAAAGAGCAGGGCTGGGCTAAATGTGTCCAGTAAAGTAAGCAAGGACAGATTGAAGGGGTCTGTTGAACCTAAGCACAAAGAACAATGACTTCTATTGAGGGGGTTTAGTTGCCCTTTACATTTCTTGTATTGTTAAATATAGACAAGTAAATCAAATCTGGGCAGAAAGATGCAAAACCAGCATGTGGGTTGACTGCACAGAATGTATCAGATGAGACACATCTCAAGGCACAGCTGCCTCTTGCACAATGTGACACCTGCTCGGCTTAAACACTGCCCTATTATTATGGATAAGTGACTGCCACGTAAATAAGCAGTTTGATGGCAGAAAATCACCAACTGGTCCTTCTGCTCTGTCCATTTAAATGCAGGCTTCCTTGGTGCTTTTTGTTTGCTTGGTTGCATTTGATTAATTCCTAAAATTGCCCAATATATTTCTCTGCATGTTGAGATGGCCTTTACTCAATATTCACTGCACTCAGGGTTGGCCAAGGCACAACCATTGCTCTTTAACGTGCAGATTCAGTCTAGTATATAGTTGGTTGGACCCTATAGACTGAATGTTGTCTTTATCCATAAGCCTTGGGAAAAAGAATTGTGGAACCAAAATTAATCCAGGGGCACAATCTATATTTTTTCACCTGATCTGACCCATTGCTAGCTATGACCACAAACTGCTTTCTCTGCCACCTGACCCACCATAAACAAGGAGTGATGTCACTTAGGACAAGATGTGACATATTCTTAAACCAAGGAAGGTGACAGAGAAACCTAATTTGAGATCCATGACCAGCAGACGCACTGACCCAAACCTATAAGCAATTCCTACCTGCATATGTGCATCTACAATTGCCCACATTTTTGTAGATAACCTGTGGGTAGCAACACCAAAAAACTACCTGTAGGACTCCACACCATATTCAACCTCCACCAAAGCCTCTACTCACGGCATTATTTCCTACCAAAGGGTCAGTACACAGCCAACTCTTTCTATGGGATTCCTTTCAAACATAATCATTCCTCTAGGGCAGTGGTTCCCAAACTGCTGGGGCTGGCTAGCAGCAGTGACAGTTTGGGTGAGTTTTTGAGCTAACACTGTATAGTTCTCCTTGATACACCTGGACAACAAGCTTGAAGGGTAGTTGGTGTGAATACACCTTTCCTCCTGAGAACCCCAGCCTTTGCTTCCATAAGTTCTACCCCATTATAGTCTTCTCCTGACATTCCAAAGATTAAATAAAGAGAATGACTCTTCTCTAGTAAAGGACAGGCTTCCCCATTACTAGGAGCTGTACATTATATACTGATTTTGAAAGGATCCTGGGAACAAGTTGGGTTCCTTTGGTCCCCCTTGAAATAAGAGGGTAACAAAAGAAAATTAACGATCCAACAATTTATTTCTATTATTGATATAGAGCCCTAGTCTCCTGCAGAGCTTTACAGAGTAACTCAAACACATACAAACAAATAAAACACATATGAAACATCAAAGCATCTATAGCCAATTAGTGCAGTTTACAAAAGCTTGCAATCTAAAAGCAAAGGGGAGTGATACATAAGATATCCGTGAACTGTTTGGTAGTATAAATCCCTGTCCCAGCATAAGATCCTGGTGGTACTGGGAAGCCAGTTCCAGAGATTGGGTTCAGCACAACATAAGTCATGGAACTTGGTTCTAGAGGTTGAGAGAAATGCAAAATAATATCGAAAATGAAGAGTGCAACAATAGAGAAGTCGTGATGGCATATGGAAGGGAGGATGGGTACAGCATGGAAGAATCCCTGGAGGTGTGTGGGAGAAGCAGTAATTGGGGGGGAGCAGTAGGCTGTAGGTATCTCCGTAATGAACGAGGGCCAAACATATGGAGAGTGTACAATGGGCCACCTTTCTATTGTTCCCATCGTTCATGCATGAGTGCCCAAATTTTTGGAACAGTATATTACATGGATATTAGTTGGAATTGCCGGGTTGCTATACGCATACCAATAATGGCCCAAAACCTCCACAACTAGGTACGACATTGTGCAAGACCACAGAAAAGTGTGGTACAGTAATTTTGGCTGCCTCACATATAAGGAAAGGTGAAATACGAGTGGTAAAGAGGGGCAGGATATTATTATCATCTGGATGTGGGGGGAGAATGAAAGGAGAGGGTCCAAAAATTCCCCTGATTCAGTGTTTGCAATTTTTGTTCCCATCAACACATCGAATCTCAGCATCTACCTCTTGTTAATGAACTCTATAATCAATTTGATCTTTACTACCATTAACACTTAGGGGCAGATTTACTACAGGGTGAAGTGGCCGTCGCTAGCGAAAATTCGCCAGAAATCCCATCTGCAGGGATAGCGCCAATTTACTAACGGGATAATTCGCTAGTGAAAGAGACCGTCGCTAGCACAGTTTCACACCTTATCGACAGGTGCATTTTTAAGTGTGAATTTTATAGAACGTTACCTCTTTCATCAATTTTTACTTGGCCACCTTAGACCTGGGGAACTGATAAGATGAAGCTACATCCTCCTCGATCTTATGTCCGGGACATCATATCCTATACGCCCGAAAAAATTTTAAAAAATGGGGGCGTTTTTTCATATTTTAAAGTGGGATTGTCTTAAAAAGTTGTATCTATTAAACATTTCTATTTTAACATTTACCATTTGAGGGGCATGCCACATTTATTTTAGGGTGGGCTCATGTCTAGGGCATTAGAGGATCTCTTTTGTCTTTATTTTTCTTCCTTCAACATTATTAATAATGGAAAAAGGAAAAGTCACCAGCTTTTTTGTAACTTTAATGCATTTTCGGCACACAGGATATGATGTAAGTGACAGAAGATTGAGGAAGATCTAGCTTCTTTTTAGCACTTTGCATGGTCTGAGGTTGCGAAGTCAACTCTGGCGAAAGAGCTAACGTTCAGTAAAATCCGCACTTTACTGAATTTGTGGAGTAACCACCTTTCCCAGAGCGAAAAGTCGCCTATCAATAGAGTGCAAACGAACGCTAGCGATGGTCTCTTTCACTCTATCGAATTGGCGCTTGCGTCTGTTAGTGAATTGCCGATGTCCCTGCAGGTGGCAATGCTGGCGGAATTATCACTAGTCTTACCACTTCGTCCTTTAGTGAATCTGCCCCAAAGGCTCCTGTCTGCTATACAATAACAACGAAGCATAATTCATGGCTTTAGTTGGCATTCAATAACATTTGACTTGTTGAGGCTACGTCTTTAATCTTGTTTCTACTACTCAACAACAGCTGGACAGCAAGAAGTAACCCACCACAGTTAAAGGCAGTTATTGAATTGATACAGTAGCTCTCAGAATGCTTATTTAATGCTCCCGGGACCAAGCTGATTTTTGTGAGGCACGTTCTGAATATTCTTTCTTTTTTGTTTTTTTTTTTTTACTCTTTGGATACATTGCACTTGTCAAAATTCACAGAGATGTCTTTGTCCTCTACATATTTGAAGAGATTTTCTTACAACGAACAAATGTTTTCCAGAGTAAGCAAGAGAATTCTGATTGTCTTTGCAACATCAGAGGGAAAATAGAAAAGGAATAAAACATTCTTCTGGATTTTCTCCCAGTGGCATTTTGCGAGGAAATAAAACGCTTGAACAGATGCCACAAAATTTGTAAGCTAAAAACGACACGACAATAACAAAACCCCTACAACAAACCAAGCACAGTATAAAGAATAAATGCAGGGGTGAGAACAAAGGACTCTTTGCTCTGGTCTCTCATACTGCCGATGGTGTGAAGCTTCTCCTGAAAGAGATTTTACCCGCAATGTCAGAATCGGAAGCAGGACAAGCAAAATAATATTATGGGGCCAGATGTATGAAGATGTAAAAGAAAAACTAGATATTTTGTTGATAAATAAAACTTATCATTAGTTCTAGCCTCAACCTTAACTCCCATTAGGATGAGATTAGAGTTAGAGATTGGGGATTCCCAACCTTTTTACCCATGAGAAACATTCAGACATCAAAAAAAGTTCAGGAGCAACACGAGAATGAAAAATGAAAACAAGGGCTGTTATTGGCTATTTGGTAGCTCCTATATTGAATGACAGCCTACAGGAGACTCTGTTTGGCACTACACCTGGTTTTTCTGCAACAAAAACTTGCCTCCAAGCCAGGAATTCAAAAATAAGCTCCTGCTTTGAGGCTACTGGGAGCAACATCCAAGGGGTTGGTGAGGAACATCTCGCTCACAAGCCACTGGTTGGGGATCACTGTTCTAGCTATTCCTGGAAGCTTGAAAGATCAAATAGAGTGGGATTTGGTGGTAAACACGTATCTGCTAAAACTATATATTGATGTAATTGTGGCCAAATGAGTGATACAGCAATATTTACCATTACCTATAATCTTTTTATGATCAAAGGTTTAACCTCTAATGGGGGCTTGAACTGAAGTCTGACCATCGTTGCTCTAAAGCAGTGGTTCCTAAATTGGGGGGACATAAAGCCTGAAGGCCAGTTAGATTGAGAGAGAATGGAAATTCTGGACCGGAAAGTCCAAGTTGAAGGCCAGGTAGGGTGCGATTTGGGTAAATATGTATTCACTGCTCTTGATATTCTTGCAACTGGGCCTGAATGACTGATACACCAATATTTTCTTATAACTGAACTAACTTGATGAGCTAAAAATGGCCCTGTTTGACCTGCAAGAAGGGGCTTAAAGCAAAAATAGTAAAAAAAAAACCAAAAAAACCCTGGTCTAGATTAACAGATGTTAAACATTCACTGATAATGGTGCCACTACTACTTTTCTTTTACTGTTCTTTGGGGTTCTTTAGGCGCCATCTCAGTGCATTGTGCCTGATCCTTGTTTCTGCATTCAGTGTAACTGAAGGAGTCACAGTATGACTTGGATTTTGACTATTGAACGTTATTCTTATTTACCTGTTATCTTGCAGCAGAAGTGAAACTAAAGTTTATCAGAGCACAATTCACATGACTGAGGGCAACTGAGAAACTAACAACGTCTAGCCCCATGTCATGTTTTAAAATGAAATATTTAAAAAATCTGTTTGCTCTTTTGAAAATCTGATTTCAGTGCAGAAGTCTTCTGGAGCAGCACTATTAACTGATGCATTAAAAAAAACATGTTTTCCCATGAATGCCTTTAAAAGTAATGGTACAGAAGATGATGTTGGGCACTTTTACCAGAGAGGGAGATAGAGGTCAAATTTTCTAAAATTACATTTTTCTAAATGAAGTGCTCCTCACTGTCTGGTTTTAGGAGTGTATGGTGTATAAGTAATTCTGGCCAAACTGGGACATATTATCTAACCAACCCTGTAAATTAACTGAGTGCTTGACACACTTTTCAACAGTTATAGACAAATCCTCCATAATCCAGGTCTTCCTTTTGCCAAGGTATTGACCTAGTTGAAACAAGAGAGTAGACAAATATGAGTCTATAGAACCAACCTTAAGTTGAGACAATAAATTGAGTATCCTTACCCCAATCCAAACAATGCTTTGAGACCATACCTGAGTCTTTAAGTCCTTCAGACTACGACATGAGCATAAATGATAACATCTTTAATCACAGAATTAAAAAGAACTGTATTACAAAGAGACCCTTTTAAAGTCTCCATGCAATGTGGGGATACGTGGGTATAATGGGTGCAGAAAAGAAACTGGTGGGTTTTGTTAGCAGTCAGAAGGAGCCGTGAACCAATCTCTGCACAAAACTCTATTTAAGCCTTCTTCAAGCGATCACAGAGAGGTGAGTGACGTGGGTGCTAATTTTACTGGATAACTCATAGCAACCAATCAGAATGTAGCATTTACGGGCCACCTGTTTAAAAGAAAACATCTGATTGGTTGTTATCAGTTATAAGAACCAGTTCAATCTTTGTGGTATTCATTACACTACTCCAGCCCGAATGAATATATTAAAGTAGGACACCACAAGGGCAAGTAAGTGTAAGAAAAATAGATGGAAGAAATGTCCTTATCTCTAGCAGTGGCGCCACATCTAAAATGAACAGTACCCTCTCTCCCTTATTACTTGTGACTCAGGAGATACATTCTTTATGCTAACACTGGCCTTTCCGAGCACCACAGACAAACAGATGCGTCAACCCGTTGACAACATCAACAAAGCTCTGCTGTACTCTCTTAAAAGAGCAATGCAGGTTTAAAACGAATGAAGGAGTCTATCCCATATGTCAATTAAGGAGCATAAAGAAAGGAAACGCAGCAATTGACACGGACAGCTGTTCTTCATTCGAGCTCCATGACAACCATTAACAAAGGAAATCATTATAACATCATCGTTAGAGAAACAAAAAGCACCGGTGAATTCATGCATCATTTTAATGGATATGGAAGGACTTCGCTATAAACCCACGGAGCTCAGGTATTGAGCCTTACCTGTCACCTGCTTAAATGCCCCCATGGGTCCTAGAAAAAGACAACTTGGATGGATCAGTGGTACAGATGGATTATCAGTAATGGAGAGATGTAAAAGTAAGAGCCAAACCAACATACTGAGAGGTCCCTTGCCCTAAATACAGAACATAACATTGTACCTGCTCATGAGGCTCCCACTGGGCAGTGAGAAAGGCAACATGGATGAACAGGGCAGGTTGAATGATGATTTTCTTAAAACAGGCAAATCTTGTTGCCAAGACCAAGGTCAGACTGTCCTACCAGAGTACTGTGGGATGGCATGGTGGACTCCATTCTAGGAATCTTCTTATCAGCCCTTCCTAATTTCCACCATAGACCATCTTGAACATTTAGCACTGTCTATAACAGTAGTGCCCATACTTTATTAATGCAAGGTCTACTTTTAGTCAAGTTGTCCCATTGTGAACTGTATCCATAAAATAGTGTTAGCATTCTGTTCCATGGAAAATATTGCTTAAGGATTGATTTATGGGAAAATGTATGTTGCTCTATTTAACAAACAACTATTTCTTATGTAACCATAACACAATAAATACAGTATGTGAATGAAAAGCATGAAATCAGAGGCTGATTTAGACACGTTTTTTGACAGTGTCTTGAGATCTACTGATCACCAGCTACTGGTAGATTCCGATTGGGTACCCCTGGTCTATAGCTAACTGTTGTGATTATGGGCCTGTCATTTCAGTTTTTTGTGGACCCTAGGAAGCCAGTCCAACACTCTTGGGTGCCTTGGGTGCCCGGGCCAAGCCAGCCGGGGCACCCAAGGCAACCCGTCCAGCTGCTTCACCCCTTGCTGGCACGGCCTCGACTGCACATGCACACACATCCAGGACTGTGCATGTGCAGGAATCAGAGCCGGGCCACTCTGAGTTGACGCAAGTTGACACAGGCACGCATGTGCAGAAGCGCCAATTTGCGTGCACACAGAAGCAAAAGTGCAAGAAGACGGGTAGTGAGGGGACCGGACATGGGGTAGGTGACCCCATGGCGCCCCCCAAGCTTTGCGACCTAGGCACGTGCCTACTCTGCCTACCCCTAGTTCCGGCCCTGCCTGAAGTTCTTCTTCCATCCAGAATGATGTAGTGCCAACTCCATAGGCTGCCTACTATGGATACTCATTGCAACAGCAGAACCCCATTGATATAAGGGAACCCTTAATAGGCAGGTCATGTCCAATTGTCAGCATTGACCTATCAACTAGTCAGTATTAAGTATATTTTCACAAGAGGCAAAGAGACACAAAGATGAAGATATAGGCTAAACAAATGTAAACATACGGTGCATATATAACAGATGCCCATACAGAGTACGATAAAAAAGTTCTACAGTTGCACAAAACTAACGGTATTTTAAATATATAGAATATAGTCATGAGCAACCTCTGATGTCATCAGTTATAAATATTATGAGTCACGGGACTCACTGAAACCTGTATATTGTGGCATATAACGTGCCCCCTACTGTCACAAAGCAAGGGATACATTATCTTCTCTATAAACAATACTGAGCATTGATAACAACATCCTGTAATTAAAGAACAATATGGAATAGTTATAATAAGACTCATTTCTATAAACAGGTTGGCTCCATTCCAGAATATATCGATTCAGAGCCGCAGCGATGATACTGAAGTAGAAGAAGAATGATCTCAATGGAGAATTGAATGGCATGAACTGAATGACTTGTGTGCCGTGGAGTTTAGACAGATGCTAACGCTGCTTGAAAACAATAGGCATCGACTATAAATAAAGCTTGTCTAATCCCATCGCAGATTCATACTGTATCTGATACAGAACTTCTTTTGAGTGAATATTGCTTCTGTTGTCTAATTTACAATATTGAACAGCGTTTACATATTTATATTATGGATGCAACAAATCCACTATTATAGGATTCGGGTGAATCCCAAACCGAATCTGAACCCTAATTTGCATATTAAAATTAGGGATGCACCGAATCCACTTTTTTGGATTCGGCCGAACCCCCGAATCCTTCATGAAGGATTCGGCCGAATACCGAACCGAATCCGAACCCTAATTTGCATATGCAAATTAGGGGTGGGAAGGGGAAAAATTTTTTACTTCCTTGTTTTCTGACAAAAAGTCACGCAATTTCCCTCCCTGCCCCTAATTTGCATATGCAAATTAAGATTCGGTTCGGCCGGGCAGAAGGATTCGAATCCTGCTGAAAAAGGCCGAATCCTGGCCGAATCCCGAACCGAATCCTGGATTCGGTGCATCCCTAATTAAAATTATTGAAATGATGAGGGAAGAGAACTGTGCACACAGCACATGGTAAAAAAATAAATGTTGAATTCCTCGTTTGTGTGATGAAAAGCCATGTGAGTTTTTGGATTCTAAATTGGTTCAGCCAAATCTGTTTCCTGCTGAAAAAAAGCCAAATCTTGGTCAAATCTCAAACCAAATGCTGGATTCAGTGCATATCTAGCCGTGTTGGACTGGGACACCAGGGGCCCACCTAAAAACCTTAGACCAGGGGCCACTCTCAGTATATTATTCTTCATCTCCTCAATCAACCTCAATCAACCTCTATTCTCCTAGTCTCTTTTCTCTATATACTATAATCTATTCTTCCATTATTAAGCCTCTTTGTTGCAATAAAGAAATAGGGAATGACCATGAAATAGGCCAAATGTTTAGAAGCAAGAGGCCCACTGACACCTTTCCTGGTATCCCGGTGGGCCAGTCTGACACTGATCTCTAGTACATATACAGAGGATAGAGTTGCAGCTTATTTATTTGGTGTGGTCTGGCTGTCATTTTGGGCAGTGCCGGGCCAAGTCGGCCAGGTGCCCTAGGCAACACGGCCACTACCTCGCCTCCCCATTGTTCGCACCGAGGATGCGCGAGTGCCCAGCCCATGTGTGGAAGAGCCGAGGCAGCGTAAGAACTGCTGCAGGTTAAGGACACAAGAGTCCGAACTAGGGGATATTGTCAGAAGAGGTACGTGCCTGGTGCCCCTCTTGTCTTTGCGCCCTAGGCATGTGCCTCTTCTGCCTACCCCTAGTTCGAACCCTGATTTTGGGTAACGTGTCTAAAGCACCTGGTTTTCCTAACAGGAAATTTGGGATTTCAGATGATCAAATCCAGAAAAGACACCTATCAACAGCCTGGTTCATAAAACTTAGCACTATGCTAAGTGGCCACCTGTTAGTGATGTGAGGGTCAAAAAAAAACAACCCGACCAGACCCTAAACCTGAGCCCTGCCATCCTGAACCCAACCCAGCATGGCAGCTTTATTTATAGACCTGTGCCCGACCTGCCCATTTTCTAACATCATGAAAGGGGACGGGGCAGGCGCACGCTTATATATAGAGGCTTCTGGAACCTTCTATGGAAGTCAGCCTGAACCGACCCTTGGGTTTCAGGCTGGGTCGCTCATCACTACCAACTGTAACTCTGCACTGGGGTTTCTGCACTAGGGGTTTTTTAATCTGTAATTTAATTCAAGTAGATATCAGAATGATCTGTCAATGATGGTTTTCATTCATCCAGGTCATCATATACAGTATCTAGTGGAGAAAAGTCTAAAGTAACTGAACTCAGACCCCAGCAGGGGTGATTCTAGCAGGTGCTGTTTGCAAAGTACTCAACTAGATACAAACCTTGAGCACATACTGATGATTCCCATATGCAAGGTTCATAGTGGGCTTGAACAATGCTGACATTTTGGTAAAAGACTCTTTGTTGTGGGCAAAAAACATGGCGAATGATGTCTAAATAATGCACTTTGCACTTGCAATTCATCGAATTTATAAATCAGCCCTGATTTGGCCCCTGACATAATGGTACAATTAGCTCATTATGGATCACAACAACAACCCTGCAGCGATTTCTGGATAAGGTGTTCCTGCAATGCTGTACTCTATTGATAAACATTTCTATATAGACACACTACAGCTATGGGACCTGTAATCCAGAATGTTCGGTACCTGGGGTTTTCTATATAAAGGAACTTTCTGTAATTTGGATGTTCATACCTTAAGTCTTCTAGAAAATAAAACCCAATAGGATGGTTTTGTTTCCAGTAAGGCTAAATTATATCTTAGTTGGGATCAAGTACAAGCTACTGTTTTATTATTACACAGAAAAAGGAAATCATTTTTAAAAATTTGGATTATTTGGATAAAATGGAGTCTAAGGGTCAGACTTACTAAAGAACTTACTAAAAAACCTTCCCTTGATCCCAGCTCTCCCACTAACTATCGACCGGTCTCCCTTCTTCCATTCGCATCCAAAATACTAGAAAGGCTTGTTTACAAACGCCTGATCCAGCATCTCACTCACAACTCCCTCCTCGACCCCTTGCAATCTGGCTTCCGCCCATCACACTCGACTGAAACTGCACTCACCAAAGTAACCAATGTTCTTCTATTGGCAAAGTCTAAAGGTCATTATTCCATTCTAATCCTTCTTGATCTCTCTGCAGCCTTTGATACAGTTGACCACACACTCCTCCTTGACATTCTACACTCATCTGGCATTCGGGACACTGCTCTTTCATGGTTTACATCTTATCTGTCTGACCGTTCCTTTAAAGTTTCCTTCTCTAACTCTACTTCTACTACTTTCCCACTCTCTGTTGGAGTTCCTCAAGGCTCTGTTCTTGGCCCCCTGCTGTTCTCGTTCTATACAACTTCACTAGGAAAACTCATTCAGTCATTTGGACTTCAGTATCACCTTTATGCTGATGACACCCAACTCTACTTGTCTACTCCTGATCTTTCTAATTCTGTCCTTTCCCAAGTCACAGACTGTCTCTCTGCTGTCTCCTCCTGGATGTCACAGCGCCACCTGAAACTGAACCTTTCTAAAACAGAACTCATTATATTTCCTCCAAGATCTTCCCCTGTCCCTCAGATATCACTCACCGTAAACAACACCACCTTTCATTCCACCACACAGGCACGCTGCCTAGGAGTCATCTTAGACTCTCATCTATCTTTTTCACCACACATTCAAACACTTGCAAAATCTTGCCGTATTCAACTGCGCAACATTGCTCGAATACGACCCTATCTCAGTTCAGAATCAACTAAAACACTGATTCAGTCTCCGATCATCTCCCGCCTTGATTACTGCAACTTACTCCTCACAGGTATTCCAACAAGTCACCTTTCACAACTCCAATCTATTCTAAACGTGGCCGCTAGACTCATTCATCTAGCTCGCCGCTCAACATCAGCTGCTCCCATATGTATGTCCCTTCACTGGCTCCCAATCTCTTGTAGAATCAAATTCAAATTACTTACACTCACATTCAAGGCCCTTAATAATGAAACCCCTCCCTATATTTCATCTCTAATCTCCAAATACACTCCTTCACGAAACCTACGCTCTGCTTCTGATCTTCGCCTCACTTCTCCTCTGGTGACTTCTGCCCATTCTCGTCTACAAGACTTCTCTCGGGCTTCTGCTTTTCTCTGGAACTCTCTGCCACAAGCTGTCAGACTTTCCCCTTCCTTCCAAACTTTCAAGCGCTCCTTAAAGACCCATCTGTTTAAAGAGGCCTATTCGATGTACCTTAATTAATCATTGCTGTATCAAAAATGACAAATTGTTTATACAATCCTAATGTCTCAATTGTACCCTAACCTTTTAGTTTGTAAACCCTATTGTACTCTGTAATCCTTGTCTGCTATCCACCATTTATTCCCTGTTTGCTATAACTGCAGTAAAGCACTGCGTATCTTGACAGCGCTATATAAATAAATAAATGATGATGATGATGAATGATGATGATGAAAGAACGAAGTGGCTAACGCTAGCAAGTTTTCACCCACGTCGCCACCTGCAGGGACATTGGCAATTCACTAAAAGGCGCAGGCCTGACTTCCTGTGTGCCGAAAATACATTATAGTTCCAAAAACGCTGGCGACGTTTCCTTTTCTGAAGCGGAACTGCCTGCAAAAGTCCTGACTTAAACTTTTTTTGGGTTACTGGTTTTCTCCAGACATTTCATAACATATGGAGCATTCATTTTTACAGTGGGCTCATGTGTAGGGCATTATATAAATTCTCTTGTCTTTATTAAGGTTCCCTGGACATTTGTAAGAAAAAGCGGTAACTTCAAGCATTTGCACCAACATTTATAATAAAGACCTCCATATAAATAAGGGGCCGATTCACTAAATTCGAGTGAAGGATTCGAAGTAAAAAAACTTCGAAATTCGAAGTAAAAAAACTTTGAAATTCGAAGTTTTTTTACTTCGAAATTCGAAGTTTTTTTACTTCGAATCCTTCACTCGAATTTAGTGAAATCATAGACAGATTTTTTTGGGCTACTTCGACCATCGAATGGGCTACTTCGACCTTCGACTACGACTTCGAATCGAAGGATTCGAACTAAAAATCGTTCGACTATTCGACCATTCGATAGTCGATGTACTGTCTCTTTAAAAAAACTTCGACCCCCTAGTTCAGCAGCTAAAAGCTACCGAAGTCAATGTTAGCCTATGGGGAAGGTCCCCATAGGCTTTCCTAAGTTTTTTTGATCGAAGGATATTCCTTCGATTGTTGGATTTAAATCCTTCGACCCTCGAAGGATTTAATCGTTTGATCGAAGGAATAATCCTTCGATCGTACGATCGCAGAATTTGCGCTAAATCCTTCGACTTCGATATTCGAAGTCGAAGGATTTCAATTCCTAGTCGAATATCGAGGGTTAATTAACCCTCGATATTCGACCCTTAATGAATCAGCCCCTAAATTACCTACCGTATGCTAATTGACCTAAGCGCAAGATCACTAGCGAATTCTCGCTAGGCACAAACGAACGATAGCAAATTTTCACTATGAAATGCTCACACTGCCGAAGTAACGCTAGCGAAAAGTCACAAGTATTCGGTGCCCAGGGCGCAACTTCGCATTTTAGTGAATTAGTGTAGTGGTAACGAATTCGCACCTGGCAAAGTGGTGAGATGTGTGCGAATCGGTCACTGGCGACAATTCGCCCCTTTAGTAAATCTGCCCCTATGGGAGCCTTTCCGTAATTCGACAAACAAGTTTCCGGATAACGGGATCCCGCACCTGTACTTTAAAAGCTAGATCCTCTTGCCAAACCCTGTATGCCAACCTGATATAACTTCAGTTCGAGGCTAGTGCAAACTGTAAATTCAACAATACCAATAGCAACCGGTCTCACAACAAATAAATCAATTATTTCTAGCGACAGAACTCCGCAGCCTCAACCTGGAATTTAGCGCTGATTTAGCTTGCCGTGTACATGAATGCACTCTAAATATATTCTGATCTGCAAAATAATGATATAACTGTAAAGCAATTTCCAAAAATGGCAGTGAATTTGAAAAAGCCATGATATGTGCATCAGCCTGCCATCTGCTATCATCTTATATGAAAGTGAAAGGATCCACGCGCTGAATACCAAGTTCCCTACGAGATCTGCCACAGTAATACAGTAAATGTACTTGATGAGGCTGAAAGAAGACACAAACACATCAAGGTAAATCCAGGGGAGTTTTTTTTTACATATATAAAGTTTTCAGTTGTATTTTTCTTACGTCCTACGCTAGGATTCAGGTTCTGCCATGGTCAGGCTCCAGTCTAATTATGGGGTCTCAGACTGTTAAGACTAATGGGTGTTGATTCTTGAACTATTTTTATTTTTTTTGTAATTATTATTACATTGTTGTAAAGGAAATAGTCCCCAACATGCAGATAGCAATTGTAAAGTGCAATTAAGCAAAGGTCAAAGAAGAACATTGTGGAGGGATTTTTAATCTCTACACCAAAGCAGGAAAGGTCAAATCTGACCCCTACTGCACCTTGTGTTGCTCTATGGATTCTACATAATATGCCAAGCGTCTCTATACTCGCTGAGAGCACTGAAGGTATTAGATTCAACCTTTGATGTCTATATAAAACAGCTAGTCTATCCAGAGGAAGGCAAAAAAAACCCTCAGAGGAAGAAGAAAATTCCCTCCTGACAAAAATGACAGTTTGAAACTGACATTTTCCATAATCCTGAATTTCCCGGCTAAAATGCCATCCAAACCCCTTCTTGAAGCTATCCAATGTGTCTGCCAGTACAACTGATTCAGGGAGAGACTTCCTCTGGAATTGAACTCTCCAACAGATCTCACATATACAGTATATCTCATCCATCAACCTTGACATGTGCTCAGGCAAGCCAATAACTATAAATATGTCACCAAAGATCAATGGGGCTTCTATGCAGCCAAACAACAACCTTAAAAGAGAACTAAAGCTTAAAGGGCATGTAAAGGCAAAAAAATAAAATTTTTACTTTCTTTAATGAAAAAGAAACCTATCTCCAATATACTTTAATTAAAAAAAAAAGTGTACCATTTTTATAAGAAACCTGACTGTATGCAGTGAAATTCTTCCTTCATTTACTGCTGTGGATAGGAATTGTCAGACGGTCTCTAATTGCTGAGCAGGGAAACAATCATACTTATGAACAGCAGGGGGAGCTCCCGCCTTACTTCCCAGCCATGCAGAACTCAAGCAGCTTTGTTTATGATGATCCCTAAGCAGCCCAGACCACACTGAGCATGTGCACAGTCTTAGTCTTGCAAAGATGTTTAACAAAGTTACAAGATGGTGACCCCCTGTAGCCAACTTTTAAAGCATAAATCATTTGTTTGATTAGGCTTGTGGTGCAGTAAGTTCATGTTTATATTTAGTATACAAAATACAGCATTTCTAGCCTTATTCTATTTTAGACTTTACATGCCCAGTAGCTAGAAATGTTGTACATGATGGGGGTTATTTACTAAACTCCGAATGCAAAAATCAGGAAAAATTTGTGATTTTTTTTTTAAATCTGACTTTTTAAAAAATCACGAATTTTTCAGAATTTCTTAACCCCCGAGGATGGAAAAGTCCGAATCTGAAAATCTGGCAAATCTCAGACCTGTCGAGGTTGCATATAAGTCAATGGGAGAAGTCCCAATGATTTTTGATGTGCGCTGGGTTTCGAGCAATACCCCAAAGTTTTCTGAGTTTTTCGTAAAAATTTGTGAAAATCAGAAATAAAAAAATCAGAAAGAAACTGTGAAAATCAGATTTTTTCCCGCAAAGCAAATTTTCGAGAAAATGTAATAATAAATAAGCGTAAAAAAACCTATGCGGATTTGATTGGAGTTTGTAGCAGAAAATATTGAGATAAATTTGGACTTTAATAAATAACCCCCTATGTTTTGTGCTTCTGTACCAGCCCAAGGCAACCACAGCCCTTTAGCAGTAAAGATCTGTGTCTCCAAAGATGCCCCAGTAGCTCCCCATCTTCATTTCTGCTGATTCACTGCACATGCTCTGTGCTGCTGTCACTTACTGAACTTAGGGACCCACTCACAATATACAGTACACATAGAATAGAAATGTCACAATATAAGGCTGATTAGTAATTAATACAGATAATTACTGCATGGCAGCACAGAAACCAGTGCAATTAGCATCTGAATTTAATAATCAGCAAACCTGTAGCATCAGCTTATATTACAGGGGAAGCTCATTTTCTGCTGGATAATTAGTGACGAGCCCTAAGCTTAGCTTCTCAACAGCCAATCAGAGCCCACTGAGCATGTGAGTGTCACACACACTTTCCAAGATGGTGACCCCCTGTGACAAGTTTGAAGTCCTGGATCATTGCTGCTATTGACAAGCTGAAACTTTAGCCTCGTGCAATAAGTTCACGATATAAAATATGGCATTTTTAGCCATATTTATTCTTAGGGTTTAGTTCTCCTTTAAAAACGATGAGTCATACGTAAACAGGATCCCACTTTAAATATGACACAACGGCAGTGTTTTGACTCATGCTTATGGAATGTTTTGGAATATAGGATATGATGTCACTGACATAATAATGTTGAGGATGTAGCTTCATCGTATAATTTCACCAGTCAGAGTCTGGCGAAATAGATTTTCGCCAGTCGCAAATTGGCAGTGCATTTCCACGTTTCGCCACCGGCAAATAAACTCATGTAACTCCCGCGAAAATCCACCGGCGTCAAAAACGTCAAAAACTCGGAAAAGTCAATTGCATCAAAACCAGCGTGCATCAACACTATTCGTCACCCATTGACTTTGACGCCGGGGTCAAAATTGATTGATTTTCAGAAAAATTTTCGCCACAATTTCGGGAGAAATTTGTCCGTCACTAGATATCATGGGAAAAGGGCAATGAATTGAAATTTTCACACTTTGATAAATAAGCGGATTTACGGTCGTCCGCCTGAGTGAAGATTTGCCTGTCAAAACGCAGAGAAAGTTCTCCAACGATAAGTTATTTCACGAACGAGGTGTGTTAGTTGACTTTAAATAAATAGGCAAAGTCGCTGCAAATTGTCTTTTTAGTAAAAATTCGGCAAAAAAAACCCCACAATTCGCTCTTTAGTAAATGTGCCCCATAGTCGGAAACTATTCAGAGCGAAGTTAGATTTTGAACATTGCTGTTCGGAAGTAGGAGGAGCCTCATGTTAGTTCTTTTAATCTGTGCTTTATTGAATTGCTCAGGGTTTACAATGGTTATAAAGGAAATGAGAACTTTAAAGGGGACCTGTCACCCACACATGAAAATCTGTATAATAAAAGTCCTTTTAAAATTAATCATGAAATCCAAATTCTTTTTCTTATTAAAGCAACCATACCGGTTATAAATGCTTTTAAAACTCTCAGCTGTCAACAAATATTGCTTGCCCCTCCTCTATTCCTTAGGCATATAGGCGGGGCAGGGAATTACTTTCACTTTCCTTTCTGCAATTCCTACATGTCGCTGCTCTCCTTGCATTCATTTTGAAGCCAGTGCAAAGCCATGGGGATCAGGTGCCTTATTTTGTCATAAACAAGATTCTGGCATGATTTGGCAAGATTTTAGTTTGCTTTAATAAGTGTCCACATAATGGCGGCTGCCTACTCTATGTAATTGTGATTTACAAGACTAAAAGAAAGAAGATTGCAATCATGGATCTAGTGTAAGTGAAGTTCATTTTGCTTTGACTAACGTCATAAAACAGGATTTGGAATCATTTTTTAGGGTGACAGGTCCCTTTTAAGGGAACCATTCTTCTATGTGCTGGACTCCATGGGAGAATTGAGGATGTTTATACAAAACTCGCCAAAAAGACAATCGCCAGGGCAGCTTTCTGTGCCATACTAAGTGTGACATTGTGACAAGCTTCCCAAGATTCCAATGTTTTGTCTAATAAATAAATCAGTTATTCTGAAGAACCTTCTTTGTCTTGAAAAATAATAAGGTTCTAGTAATCAAATTACCAACACTATTCACTAAATGGTAAAGAGGACAATTCGCAAGCGAAAAACCTCAGCTCCCCAGAACCTTCACACTGTTTCGCTAGAGAATTTTTGCTGGTGAACGAAAATCCGCTACTTCATTGAAGTGTGAACACTACCCTATTCGCTAAACTGTATTTCGCCAGGTTTGGGCTGACGAACTCTCATTATAAAGATAGAGCAGCCACTTTTAAATCACAATCAACATCGCCCTTTCCGCGCTACTTGTCTCCTTGGCGAAAATTGTCTAGCGAAAATTCTCTAAAGAAGAAGAATTTTCGCCTGGAGAAAGTTCATCACAAATTCTCTTGAAAAAGTGAACTTACGATTTTAAGTAAATATGGAGATGTGTTGTAAAAATACGCCTGGGGGAAGTGGATATCGACATATTTATACATTTTTTAACATTTTGATGTGATATCTGCTAGGGATGTAGCGAACCGCCGAGTATGTGTTCGCGAACGCCGTTCGCGAACACCGGCAAAAAATGCGAACAGTTCGCGAACAGTTCGCGAACTTCGAACATCCGAAAATCGTTCGATTCAAACGATCGAAGGATTTTAATCGTTCGATCGAAGGATTTTCGTTCGAATCGAACGATCAAAGCCATTCGATCGAATGATTTAATTCAATCCAATGGCTTCGATCGTTCTATTCGAACGAAAATCCTTCGATTTTAGCGGTCGAAGGAATCGAATGGTCGAATGGTCGAACGATTTTTGACGCGAACGCCTATTGGCGAACGTCGCGCGACGTTCGCGAACTTGCGGCGGACGCGAACAGTTGAAGTTCGCGCGAACTAGTTCGCCGGCGAACAGTTCGCTAGATCCCTAATATCTGCTCTGTGTGTCTGATTACAGGCCAAGGACCTGCTTGCAGATACAGGAAGGAGCAGATGGGAGCACGACCAATAAGATGCTTGCTTTTAAACAGGTAACCAGTAAATGTTACCTACCTTGTTTCTATAGGTGAC
>CM076676.1:143701155-143958655 GCA_038501925.1 Xenopus petersii | reverse complement strand
CTGTTATCTTTAAAGCCTGGGGCAAATGGCCTATAGATAGATAGATTGATCAATAAATGGATAGATAAATGATAGAACAGAGATAGATAGAGAGAGAGAGAGAGAGAGAGAGAGAGAGAGAGAGAGGATAGTAAATAGATATAGATATCATGGGCACATATATCCCTCAAGGGATCCCTGTTATCTTTAAAGCCTGGGGCAAATGGCCTCTCTCCACTGCCCTGAAACCAGTCCTGCTGATAGCAGCCAGAAGTGAAAAAGAGTGACAGCTGGCAGTTGGAATGAGCGACTAACTAGAAGAGTGGAAGGTGAGGACCGATGCGGAACGCGTTTCCAGACAGTCAATCCACTGCTGCCAGATATCATAAAACCCTTTCTGGCAGCCTCTGCTAAAGTAAATGTGTAGTTGGTCAGACTGCTATTGGCTTTGTATATCCATTGTTGCGTGGAGAAGTGGAAGACTTCCAGCTCTGTGTGATGAGTAATGGAAATGTACGGAGCACCTACGTGAGTGGGAACTCAGATCCAGCTCATCCATGAGTATCCCAAGAGGGAGGGACAGCTCAGTAATGACTTGGGGTGGTCTGTTTTTCACCTCTTTATATATTCATACTTTTATGTGTATCAAGAATATATTGTCTTCTACTTTTTGTCCCAGCTAAGCTTGTTTATCACAGGCATCTCTGGACAGCAGTGCAGTAAATGTACAGTAAAAAAATAAAAGGCAATGTATCCTGCGCTGAGTGTTGAGCATTTCTATCTTGAGCATATAGTATATGTACAGCCTTGCACTGCTACTGTTAGCCAGGAAGTAGAAGCAGTCACACGTGCACCAGAAAATACTGTACATTCCCCAACACAACTGCAAAATCTGATTTTGCAGAAGTAAAATAAAACATCCCCCTCCCCTCACCCAAAAAAAGCAATTCCCTTTGCTTTCAGGTGTTGAAATTTTACATTAAAGGCATACTGTCCCTTTCAGCCATTACTGTGATTGGTTGCTATGGATAACTTAGATATCAACCCAGTTGTTTTGTATTGTATGGGACCTGTTATCCAGAATGCTCCAGACCTGGGGTTTTCCGGATAATGGATCTTTCAGTAATTTGGATCTTCATACCTTAAGTCTACTAAAAAATCATGTAAACCTTAAATAAACCCAATAGGCTGGTTTTGCCTCCAATAAGGATTAATTATATCTTAGTTGGGATCAGGTACAAGCTACTGTTTTATTATTACAGAGAAAAAGGAAATAGCTTTTTTTAAAATTTGGACTATTTGGATAAAATGGAGTCTATGCTTTCCGTAATTCAGAGCTTTCTGGATAATGGGTTTCTGGATAACAGATCCCATGCCTGTATAACTTGGCCATGGCATCTTTCAACCCCGACTTGACTTGTTTCAACTTGGCTAGAAACAGCTCTACCAATACCGGACACATACTGAGATATTCGGGTTCATTTCAATGCTAAACTACAATTTGGGTGTAAACCCATGGAGTGGGCTATTGAGAAGGTACTGCAGGTGAACAGTTTGGGGGTTGGGTGTTGATGTAAATAGGACAACCCTGAAAACTTTGTTTGAGTTGATATAGCTGGTAACTGCACAGAGGTGCACATGTATGGAGCCCATTCCCCTACTGGCTTTGGAGGCCCCAGTTCTGTCACCTAATCCCTCTTGGAGGAATTTCCATAATTGGTCCAAAGATCTTGTGACTAATTCCTGCTCTAAGTATGTATAACGTGAGGGGGCACACGACCCTCTTTCTCTATCCTAGCAGCAGGTGGATCTCCCAGAGGGCCCTAGATAAAGTTTGGCCTCAGTAAAAGTCCAAGTCCAAGTTGAGCCTAAGGTAACCCAAGCCGTAGATAAATCAAGGAACAAGGAAATGTTTCCATCTTAGCACACTCCTAGGAGTTGTAACATAGCCAGGGCAACTAATAAGTAGCACTCCTAGGCGATACCTTGTTTGAGTATAGGGACACTCAACTGGAAAGGGACTATTTCTAATCCCTGAGATGTTTCCACTGGAGGGAATTTCCAGCAGGGAGGAAGCACACAATACCTTCGGCAATGCCTTTCAGCAGAATGTGGCAAAAGCTTTCGGGGATCAACCCCTTCCTCAGGTGAAATACATCTCCAATGAACCCAATACCATTAAATACCCTTAAAGGACAAGGAAAGTTAAACTAAAGAAGTAGTTATAAATGTTGTACATTATGTTTTGTGCTTCTGTACCAGCCCATGGCAACCACAGCCCTTTAGCTGTAAAGATCTGTATCTCCAAAGATGCCCCAGTAGCTCCCCATCTTCTTTTCTGCTGATTCACTGCACATTCTCTGTGCTGCTGTCACTTACTGAGCTTAGGGACCCACTCACAATATACAGTACACATAGAATAGAAATGTCACAATATAAGGCTGATTAGTAATTAATACACATAATTACTACATGGCAGCACAGAAACCAGTGCAATTAGCATCTGAATTTAATAATCAGCAAACCTGTAGCATCAGCTTATATTACAGGGGAAGCTCATTTTCTGCTGGATAATTAGTGACGAGCCCTAAGCTTAGCTTCTCAACAGCCAATCAGAGCCCACTGAGCATGTGAGTGTCACAGACACTTTCCAAGATGGTGACCCCCTGTGACAAGTTTGAAGTCCTGGATCATTGCTGCTATTGACAAGCTGAAACTTTAGCCTCGTGCAATAAGTTCACTATATAAAATATGACATTTTTAGTCCTATTAATTTTTAGGGTTTAGTTCCATTTTAACCCTTCCTTACACAATCCCAACAATCCATATGTATAACATAGTGAATATATTCATCTCACAGCTGATGGGGGAACAAATTCCATTTATTCCATCCTTATACCTGTTCCAATATAGTCCATCGTAGTTGAGCCACTGTATGTTTGTTTTGAAAAAAATGTTTGGCCACCAGAGCCGGGACAGGCCGGCCAGGCACCGTAGGCGCCGGCTGGGAGATCGCATGCGCGAACTTGTAGCTCACGATCGCGAGTTCACTCTCGTGCGCACATGTGTGAATCCCCCGCTCGCCCGGACTTTTATGCATCTACTTGTTCGTCCTACATAATCCGCATGGGCATTTTATTAAACAAATAACTCCCGTACTGTTGCAGGTAAAATGTTTGGAGAGCCTTTTATACAATGTTTCCTCCCTGCTGGAAATTGAATATGGTGACTGGTTTGGAAGTAGCCTGAGGAGTTGACTGCAGTCGAATAGTGTGCCGAAGAATTGTATATTGAAATCCACTGGAGGGGACACAGTTCACTAAAAGTGTATGTCTATTTCCCTTAGACCTTAGGTGGATCACCTACACCTATGTTCATAACTCAACCCCAGTTGCACACAAAGTGCACAGTAAAGAGAGCAGGAGAACAATTAGGGGCACATTTACTTAGCTTGAGTGAAGAATTCAAAGTAAAAAAACTTTGAATTTGGAAGGTTTTTTTTTTGGGTACTTCGACCATCGAATAGGCTACTTCGACCTTCGACTACGATTCGAACTAAAATTCGTTAATTAAGCCTCGATATTCGACCCTTAGCAAATGTGCCCCTTAAAGTAAGATAGCTATAAAGTCAATTAATTCATTAATATAAATGATCTTCTGAGCACTTTTGCCTTTTACAGTCATTTCCTATTTTTTGTGGTGTCTGAGATCTTTGCCATTTTATAATGCAAATGCCAGGCTTTCATCTCAACAGCTCAAACTGAAGGTCAGAGTATCGCTGATCCTATCTGTCTTTGCACTTTCTATGCACTTCCCGTACAGTCACTTAACCCTAGAGTTGTGGACTCATCACTTTCCGAGACAGCTGTTAAACCAAAAGCCTGGCAATAGCGCTATAAAACTGCTAATGTCTCAGACAGGTACTCAGTAAGTTTACTTTTAAGTTTAATTTTTGGGGGTTTAGATCCCCTTCAGCACCTGCCTGGATACACTCTCACTTCCAGGGTTACTGTTGGACGTAACGCCTATAAAATCCATGCATTGTGGTTAAAGAAATGCAGCTATTTCCCATACAGTGTCTTTGTTTAGCACAAAAATTAGATTAGAAAGTCCCCGGCTATAAAGGGCAAGTCCGAGGCTCAAAGTGGCATAAAAGTACATAGGCTTTTCAATTACTGTATGAAAAGCAAAAAGCCTGTCCGTGGTCACATCGATCGCACAGAAACCACATTGCCTGAACTTTCAACAGGGTTAATGTGGGCTCGGAGCGCTGACGGAATCTGCTGCCTTGTCATTTTACTTCTCGAAATAGGCACTTATAGATGAGAAATGAGCAGCACTTTGTTGCTGAATGCGGGTTATTTGTTCAGTTAACCCCCGATACCGCCAAATCCAAACCTACCCTGAAATAACCTGATAGAATGAGTGGAGCCGAAAAAAAAAGAAAGTTATGTGATACATTGAATTTCCCAATACAATGAAAACCACTGCCTTGTTACTAGGGATGCACCACCGAATCCACTATTTGGGATTCGGCCGAATCCCAGAATCCTTCATGAAAGAATACAGGCGAATACTGAACCGAAATACTAATTTGCATATGCAAATTAGGTGTGAGAAAGGAAATTAGGTGTGATGAAAAGTCATGTGATTTCCCTTCCTGACCCTAATTTGCATCTGCTAGTTGCGGCCAGGCACAAGGATTCGGCTGAATCAGAATCCTGCTGGACCGAATCCTGGATTTGGTGCATCCCTACTTGTTACTAGGGTCATTGACACTGGCAACCATTTTTTGATTAGTACTCACCTTGTAAAGACTTAAGAGCATCAGTACAGAATAAAAGCTCTCACCACCAGCACCCCCATAATTCATTATTTTGTTTCCGCAGAACAAAATAACAGGGCTTGCTTAGAGGGACCCAAGGTAGAGTCCTGCGGGGAACCAATTTCTAAGACCTGGACCCAAACCTGCAACCCGCAGCCCAGGAGCCAAACCGCAACCCACAAATTTACCCGCTTTGATTCGCTACCGGACCCGCAACTGCCTTATCCGCAACCCGACCCACAACCCGCCGACTATCCATCAGGAAGTGGTGGTGCTGCAAACCGGAAGTGACATCATCAAAAGTGGACGGGGACAGAAACTTTAAAAGGAGTAAAATATAGACAATATTACATAAGATAAGAATTTTGGATGAGACCCGCGACCTGCATCTATACCCACACCTGAAAATCCTCCCCTCGTTCCGCAGGGGGCCTGCTTTTTTTGCGGGTAACCCGCGGGCACCCAACCCGCTGCAGGACTCTAACCCAAGGGACCTGTCTATATAGTAAAATACTAAATATATATTGTGCTTACTGTATCGTTACTTATAGTCAATGTGCTCCGGATTTAACCAATGGAATCAAAGCAGTGAGCTATAAACTGTCTGCTGCAAATAAGACATTGTAAGCAGGTGATACTTCACTGGTGTATAATGAGTAAATGTGGCCCAGAGAATTAATAAATCACAATTCAAACAATGCATAAATACTAATACACGAGTGATACTCAGAGTTCCCTGTATAACTCAGCATTCAGCCTTGTGCCTTTAAATGGTCACAGAACAACCCCTCAGTGACTTCTAATATCCTTATCATTTACAGTAGGGGGTACATTATCCCTTATAATACATGAGTGATACTCAGAGTTCCCTGTATAACTCAGCCTGCAGCCTTGTGTCTTTATATGGTCACAGAACAACCCCTCAGTGACTTCTAATATCCTTATAATTTACAGTAGGGGGTACATTATCCCTTATAATACATGAGTGATACTCAGAGTTCCCTGTATAACTCAGCCTGCAGCCTTGTGTCTTTATATGGTCACAGAACAACCCCTCAGTGACTTCTAATATCCTTATCATTTACAGTAGGGGGTACATTATCCCTTATAATACATGAGTGATACTCAGAGTTCCCTGTATAACTCAGCCTGCAGCCTTGTGCCTTTATATGGTCACAGAACCCCTCAGTGACTTCTAATATCCTTATCATTTACAGTAGGGGGTACATTATCCCTTATAATACATGAGCAGTTTGCTGGCCTCAGTCTGCAGTCTTGTACCCCCGTATGGATTCTATTTGCCGTACAATTTACTGTAGGGGGTTATTTATAGAGATGTCGCGAACTGTTCGCCGGCGAACTTGTTCGCTGCGAACATCGGGTGTTCGCGCTCGCCGGAAGTTCGCGAACGTCGCGCGACGTTCGCCATTTTGGGTTCGCCATTGTTGGCGCTTTTTTTTGCCCTCTCACCCCAGACCAGCAGGTACATGGCAGCCAATCAGGAAGCTCTCCCCTGGACCACTCCCCTTCCCTATAAAAACCGAAGCCCTGCAGCTTTTTTTCACTCTGCCTGTGTGTGCTGAAGAGATAGTGTAGGGAGAGAGCTGCTGCCTGTTAGTGATTTCAGGGACAGTTGAAAGTTTGCTGGCTAGTAAACGTTTTGATACTGCTCTGTTATTGGAGGGACAGAAGTCTGCAGGGGTTTGAGGGACATTTAAGCTTAGGTAGCTTTGCTGGCTAGTAATCTACCTTCTACTGCAGTGCTCTGTATGTAGCTGCAGTGGGCAGCTGTCCTGCTTCTGATCTCATCTGCTGACTGCTGCAATAGCAATAGTCCTTGTAAGGACTGCTTTTATTTATTTTTTTGTTGTTTTACTACTACTACTACTACTACTACTACTATAAGAGCCCAGTGCTATTAGTCTAGCAGTGTTGGGGAGTGGGACTGGTGTGCTAATCTGCTGCTCCTAGTAGTTCAGCAGCACCAACTTTAATTTTTTTTTATTTAACTTTTTTTTATTTTACTACCGCTGTAGTAGTGTATAAGTTGACCTTTTAGGCATTATTTGCCCTGTAGGCATTTTTTGCCCAGTGTGTTATTCAACCAACTGCTATCTAGCTGTGTGACCGTGTTCACATTCTGTCTAAATATCCATAATATTACCGTCTCCAGAAAAAACACCGGAGTGACTTTTTTCAAGCAGCCATAATAAATTTTACGTAATCCGTATCCATCGCTGTAGTAGTGTATAAGTTGACCTTTTAGGCATTATTTGCCCTGTAGGCATTTTTTGCCCAGTGTGTTATTCAACCAACTGCTATCTAGCTGTGTGCCCGTGTTCACATTCTGTCTAAATATCCATAATATTACCGTCTCCAGAAAAAACACCGGAGTGACTTTTTTCAAGCAGCCATAATAAATTTTACGTAATCCGTATCCATCGCTGTAGTAGTGTATAAGTTGACCTTTTAGGCATTATTTGCCCTGTAGGCATTTTTTGCCCAGTGTGTTATTCAACCAACTGCTATCTAGCTGTGTGCCCGTGTTCACATTCTGTCTAAATATCCATAATATTACCGTCTCCAGAAAAAACACCGGAGTGACTTTTTTCAAGCAGCCATAATAAATTTTACGTAATCCGTATCCATCGCTGTAGTAGTGTATAAGTTGACCTTTTAGGCATTATTTGCCCTGTAGGCATTTTTTGCCCAGTGTGTTATTCAACCAACTGCTATCTAGCTGTGTGCCCGTGTTCACATTCTGTCTAAATATCCATAATATTACCGTCTCCAGAAAAAACACCGGAGTGACTTTTTTCAAGCAGCCATAATAAATTTTACGTAATCCGTATCCATCGCTGTAGTAGTGTATAAGTTGACCTTTTAGGCATTATTTGCCCTGTAGGCATTTTTTGCCCAGTGTGTTATTCAACCAACTGCTATCTAGCTGTGTGACCGTGTTCACATTCTGTCTAAATATCCATAATATTACCGTCTCCAGAAAAAACACCGGAGTGACTTTTTTTCAAGCAGCATTCTTATATTTTACGTAATCCGTATCCACCGCTGTGTATACGTTGACCTTGTAGGCATTATTTGCCCTGTAGGCATTTTTTGCCCAGTGTGTTATTCAACCAACTGCTATCTAGCTGTGTGACCGTGTTCTCATTCTGTCTAAATATCCATAATATTACCGTCTCCAGAAAAAACACCGGAGTGACTTTTTTTCAAGCAGCATTCTTATATTTTACGTAATCCGTATCCACCGCTGTGTATACGTTGACCTTGTAGGCATTATTTGCCCTGTAGGCATTTTTTGCCCAGTGTGTTATTCAACCAACTGCTATCTAGCTGTGTGACCGTGTTCTCATTCTGTCTAAATATCCATAATATTACCGTCTCCAGAAAAAACACCGGAGTGACTTTTTTTCAAGCAGCATTCTTATATTTTACGTAATCCGTATCCACCGCTGTGTATACGTTGACCTTGTAGGCATTATTTGCCCTGTAGGCATTTTTTGCCCAGTGTGTTATTCAACCAACTGCTATCTAGCTGTGTGACCGTGTTCTCATTCTGTCTAAATATCCATAATATTACCGTCTCCAGAAAAAACACCGGAGTGACTTTTTTTCAAGCAGCATTCTTATATTTTACGTAATCCGTATCCACCGCTGTGTATACGTTGACCTTGTAGGCATTATTTGCACAGTGTTTTCTTCAAACCGCCATCTAGCTGTGTGAGCTTGTTCACATTTTGTCTAAATATTGATAATATTATCGTCTCTAGAAAAACCACTTGAGTTACTTTTTTTCAAGCAGCATTCATATATTTTACGTAATCCGTATCCACCGCTGTAGTAGTGTATACGTTGATCTTGTAGGCATTATTTGCACACTGTTTTCTTCAAACTGCCATCTAGCTGTGTGTATTATCGTTTCCAGAAAAACCAACTGAGTTTTTGTTGTTGTTGTTTTTTTAAAAATAATGCCAGGCAAAGGCAGGCCGCCACGCAGAGGCCGTGCTAGGGGCCGTGCTGCTATGCAATCCTGTGGCCCTAGCAAATTGCCCAGTTTTAAAAAGCCAATGACCCTGAACTCCCAAAATGCTGAAGAGGTAGTTGACTGGCTTACACAGCACACCCCATCCTCTACCGTTTCTAACTTTACCACAACATCCTCCTCATCCTCCACTGCTATGGCCACCCCACGTAACACTTCCTCCACCACCGGTGCCCCTTCTTCACTGGAGTCAGAGGAGTTATTTTCCCATGAGTTTCTTGAACTGAGTAATGCGCAACCATTATTGGCAGAAGAAGATGAAGGAGATGAGGACGTTACACCAGATTTAATTCTGGCAGAGAACACGACAGAGATGGACATAATGATGAGTGATGAGGAGGAGGAGGAGGTCCCCGCTGCTGCTTCCTTCTGTGATGTGTCAGAAGAAATTGATGCATCTGAGGAGAATGATGATGAGGAGATTGATGTTTTGTGGGTGCCTAGTAGAAGAGAGCAAGAGGAGGGTAGTTCAGATGGAGAGACGGAGAGTCAGAGAGGCAGTAGGAGAATAAGACTTAGAAGAAGCAGGGAGGCCAGCCCGCAGGGATCAGTAGGGCAACAACATGTATCGGCACCTGTGTTCAGCCGGCCAACGCACCCGCCATTGCCGCCAATGCCGCCAACTTCTACTGTTACCGCCAGATCGCACACTTCCAAAAAGTCAGCAGTGTGGGATTTTTTTAATGTGTGTGCCTCTGACAAAAGCATTGTAATTTGCAATGAGTGCAGTCAGAAACTGAGCCTTGGTAAGCCCAACAGCCACATAGGTACAACTTCTATGCGAAGGCACATGAGCGGCAAGCACAAAGCACTTTGGGAGCAACACCTCAAAGGCAACAGGCAAACTAAAAGCCACACTCCTTCTGGTCCAGCATCTTACTGCTCTACCTCTGCTCTCCTTGACCCATCTGAACCACCCTCCACTCCGCCTTCCACCTTGACCACCTGTTCCCATTCCCAGTCATCTGCCACCAGCCAAGTTTCTGTGAAGGCCATGTTTGAGCGTAAGAAGCCAATGTCTGACTGTCACCCCCTTGCCCGGCGTCTGACAGCTGGCTTGTCTGCACTCTTAGCCCGCCAGCTTTTACCATACCAGCTGGTGGACTCTGAGGCCTTCCGCAAATTTGTAGCAATTGGGACACCGCAGTGGAAGGTACCCAGCCGCAATTTTTTTTCTAAAAAGGGAATACCACACCTGTACCAACATGTGCAGAGCCAAGTTACCGCATCTCTGTCACTTAGTGTTGGGCCAAAGGTCCATATGACTACTGACGCATGGTCCTCCAAGCATGGTCAGGGCAGGTATGTCACCTACACTGCCCACTGGGTGAACTTGGTAATGGCTGGGAATGGGAAGCAGGGAATGGGTAGCTCAACAACAACAACAACAACAGTGGAGTTGGTGTCACCGCCACGGATTGCACGCGGTTCTGCCACCACCTCTACTCCTCCATCGCTCTCTACCTCGTCTTCTTCCTCTTCTTCTTCTTACTCTGCTGCTGGGTCCTCCTTCTCCTCCTCCACACCTGTGCACCCCCAGCTCCCCCTAGGCTATTCGACGTGCCAGGTACGCCGTTGTCACGCTGTCTTGGGGATGACGTGCCTGGAAAGCAAAAACCATACCGGATCTGTACTCCTGTCATCTCTGCAGTCACAGGCCGATCGGTGGCTGACCCCACACCAACTGCAGATCGGAAAAGTGGTGTGTGACAATGGAAGCAATCTGTTGGCAGCGTTGAGACTGGGAAATTTAACACATGTGCCCTGCATGGCACATGTGTTAAATTTAATAGTCCAACGTTTTGTCTCCAAGTACCCAGGATTCCAGGACGTTCTCACCCAGTCCAGAAAGGTGTCGGCCCATTTCAGACGTTCCTACACAGCCATGGCACGCCTTGCTGACATTCAGCAGCGCTACAACATGCCAGTCAGGCGTTTGATTTCTGACAGCCAGACTCGCTGGAATTCAACGCTCCTTATGTTGGAACGTCTGCTGCAACAACAAAGGGCCGTCAACGAGTACCTTTTTGAACTGGGTGGTAGGACTGGATCTGCAGAGCTGGGGATTTTTTTCCCCCGTTACTGGGTGCTTATGCGCGATGCCTGCAGGCTCATGCGACCTTTTGAAGAGGTGACAAATATGGTCAGTCGCACCGAAGGCACCATCAGCGACCTAATACCCTTCGCTTTCTTCCTGGAGCGTGCCGTGCGACGAGTGACAGATGAGGCTGTAGACCAGCGTGACGAGGAGCTGGAAGCGCACGATTTATGGTCGCAATCACCAGAACGAACCCAGGCACCTGCTGCAACGCAGGGAGAGGTGCCAGAAGTGGAGTCAGAGGAGGAAGGTGGCTTTGTGGAGGAGGAGGAGGAGGACCAACAGGAGCAGGCTTCCCAGGGGGCTAGTGGTGACCTTTTGGGGACCCCTGGTCTTGTACGTGGCTGGGGGGAGGAGACCGTGGATGATGCAGTCCTTGATAATGAGGAAGCGGAGATGGATAGCTCTGCATCCAACCTTGTGAGAATGGGGTCTTTCATGCTGGCATGCCTGTTGAAGGACCCCCGTATCAAGAGGCTTAAGGAGAAGGACCTGTACTGGGTCGCAACGCTACTAGACCCTCGGTACAAGCATAAAGTGGCAGAAATGTTACCAACATACCACAAGTCCGAAAAGATGCGGCATTTACAAACCAGCCTGCAAAACATGTTGTACAATGCTTTTAAGGGTGATGTCACTTCAGGAACTCATCAACATTCCAGGGGCAGAGGTGCCAGTAATCCTGCCACGAGCACACCTGCAAGGACAAAGCCCTTTGGCCGGTCTGTAACATCAGACATGCAAATGTTTTTCTGTCCAAGGCAGCGCCACAACCCTTCTGGATCCACCCTCAAAGAACGCCTCGACCGGCAGGTAGCGGACTACCTGGCATTAACTGCAGATATCGACACTCTGAGGAGCGATGAACCCCTGGACTACTGGGTGCGCAGGCTTGATCTGTGGCCAGAGCTGTCACAATTTGCCATGAACCTCTTGTCTTGCCCAGCCTCAAGTGTGCTCTCAGAAAGGACCTTCAGTGCAGCAGGAGGGATTGTAACTGAGAAGAGAACTCGCCTAGGTCACAAAAGTGTCGATTACCTGACCTTTATTAAAATGAATGAGGGGTGGATCTCGGAGGGTTACTGCACGCCGGAAGACTTGTTCTGACTTCTATGCAGCTGTCCTTCTCTTCAAGCCTCATGACTCCACACACAGCTGTCCTTTAGCGTCCTCCTCCCTCCGCCACCGTTACAAACTAGGGTGCAAACCCTACTGGTTTAATTTTTTCTGGCCTCTGTGCTTCAGTGGCTGCGTCCAAAAAAACGGGGCAAACAATGTCTACAAGGTCAACGTATGGCGAAAAATTACTATTTTCAGCATTTATATGGCATATTTTTTCTGGCAACTGTGCTTCAGTGGCTGCGTCCAAAAAAATGCATATTTTCTGCATTTATATGGCATAATTTTTCTGGCCTCTGTGCTTCAGTGGCTGCAACCAAAAAAATGCATATTTTGTCCATTTATATGGCATAATTTTTCTAGCCTCTGTGCTTCAGTGGCTGCAACCAAAAAAATGCATATTTTCTCCATTTATATGGCATAATTTTTCTAGCCTCTGTGCTTCAGTGGCTGCAACCAAAAAAATGCATATTTTCTCCATTTATATGGCATAATTTTTCTGGCCTCTGTGCTTCAGTGGCTGCAACCAAAAAAATTTATATTTTCAGCATTTATATGGCATAATTTTTCTGTCAACTGTGCTTCAGTGGCTGCGACCAAAAAAATGCATATTTTCTGCATTTATATGGCATAATTTTTCTGGCCTCTGTGCTTCAGTGGCTGCAACCAAAAAAATTTATATTTTCAGCATTTATATGGCATAATTTTTCTGGCAACTGTGCTTCAGTGGCTGCGACCAAAAAAATGACTATTTTCAGCATTTATATGGCATATTTTTTCTGGCCTCTGTGCTTCAGTGGCTGCGGCCAAAAAAACTGGGCAAACAATGCCTACAAGGTCAACGACGTTGACCTTGTAGGCATTGTTTGCCCAGTTTTTTTGGCCGCAGCCACTGAAGCACAGAGGCCAGAAAAAATATGCCACATAAATGCTGAAAATAGTCATTTTTTGCCATACGTTGACTCAACGTATATGGCAAAAAATGACTATTTTCAGCATTTATATGGCATATTTTTTCTGGCAACTGTGCTTCAGTGGCTGCGTCCAAAAAAACTGGGCAAACAATGTCTACAAGGTCAACGTATGGCGAAAAATTACTATTTTAAGCATTTATATGGCATATTTTTTCTGGCAACTGTGCTTCAGTGGCTGCGTCCAAAAAAAACTGGGCAAACAATGTCTACAAGGTCAACGTATGGCGAAAAATGACTATTTTCAGCATTTATATGGCATATTTTTTCTGGCAACTGTGCTTCAGTGGCTGCGTCCAAAAAAACTGGGCAAACAATGCCTACAAGGGCAACGTATGGCAGTTGTTTAAAGAGAACAGTAGATTACTAGCCAGCAAAGCTACCTAAGCTAAAATGTCCCTCAAATCCCTGCAGACTTCTGTCCCTCCAATACAGAGCAGTATCAAGCAGATTACTAGCCAGCAAACTTACTATCATCTGTCCCTGAAATCACTAACAGCTCTCCCCCTACACTATCTCTTCCAAGCACACACAGGCAGATTTTTCAGATACATTTTTGCCCTTGATCCCCCTCTGGCATGCCACTGTCCAGGTCGTTGCACCCTTTAAACAACTTTAAAATCATTTTTCTGGCCAGAAATGTCTTTTTTAGATGTTAAAGTTCGCCTTCCCATTGAAGTCTATGGGGTTCGCGAACCGTTCGCGAACCGCTCGCATTTTTGCGCAAGTTCGCGAATATGTTCGCGAACTTTTTTTCCGACGTTCGCTACATCCCTAGTTATTTATACTCCAGCATCTAAGGTCACAGAACTCCTCAGCAATGTAATGTTCGTGTATATTTCAGTATGGGGTTAATTGTTATATATAAATACTGTTGAAAGAAGATTAAGTGCTTGATAGGAACAGCGACTCTGTGCAATGACAGAACAGGTAAAAAAAAATCAGTACCGAGTGTTACGATCTAGATAGTAAGTGCTCTGTGACCCCCATTTCCCACGTGGCAAATACATGCTATTTATCAACACGGCTCACCTTCCCGTTATTTATCTGTGAAGCAGACAGTGAAGTATGAGGGCACTGCTATTTGTATGTACATGGCCAGCCCTAGATAAACTGGCTCCCCTTAAGGTAAATTAAACTGATTCTACTAAACTAGAGAAAAGACATTAACATTATATCATTATTACACATGTTCTTGCACGTTCTTATTCTCCAGAGAATCAAAATAACATAATGGTATGTGAAGCACTGAATATGAAAATAGTTATATTAGGTCAAATAGACTGTTCCCATTACCAGACCCATTTATAGACTACAGACCTCTGGA
This sequence comes from Xenopus petersii, assembly GCA_038501925.1. Lineage (NCBI taxonomy): Eukaryota > Metazoa > Chordata > Amphibia > Anura > Pipidae > Xenopus > Xenopus petersii. The sequence continues at coordinate 143,944,276 of CM076676.1, read as the reverse complement.
CTTTCCCCTCTTTTAAAACCTTTCAGGGGATTCCTAACAGCTGAATATGTGCAGTGTCGAACTGGGGTGTCACCTGGGGGCCCCCCATCCCAATCTCCAGCTGCAGCTCCTCCATAGGGATGTAGCGAACTGTTCGCCGGCGAACTTGTTCGCGCGAACTTCGACCGTTCGCGTCCGCCGAATGTTCGCGAACGTCGCGCGACGTTCGCCAATTTGGGTTCGCGTTCGATTCGTTCGACCATTCGACCATTCGAATTCCTTCGACCGCTAAAAATCGAACGATTTCCATTCGTTCGAACGATTGTAAGCATTCGATTGAATGAAAAGCGTTCGATCGAATGGTTTCGATCGTTCGATTCGAATGAAAATCCTTCGATCGAACGAAAATCCTTCGATCGAATGATTAAAATCCTTCGATCGTTCGAATCGAACGATTTTAGCGGGTGTTCGAAGATCGCGAACTGTCCGCGGACGTTCGCATTTTTTGCCGGTGTTCGCGAACGGCGTTCGCGAACATCAAATCGGCAGTTCGCTACATCCCTACTCCTCCATATGGTACTGGCCATCTATCCCCGTACCACAGCTTGGACCATCCTTCCTCCTTGCAACTGGGATCAGAAGAGGGGGAGGTTCCAGCACCCACATGTCCCATCGGGGGGGGGACCAGGGGCAACAACGTTTTTCCCGATGTCCCTGGGAGAAGTAGTTGTTATTTCCATTATTTTGTGCAGTACAGGAAACATAGTTAACAAAATACAGGTATGGGATCTATAATCTGGAAACCCATTGTCCCGAGCATTCTGGATAACAGGTCCCATCAGGGTTGGACTGGCCTGCTGGGGACCCGGGAAAAAGCCCGGTGGGCCCCTAGGCCCTTGTTAATTTGTCATCACACAATAATAATTCATGTTGTACCGTATGGTTTATGAGTTACACAAGGGCATGAGGGCCCGTATCCATCACACTGCTTCCGCCCATAAATCACAGACCTGATTGCATGTCCCACCACCTGCCTGCAGTTCACCATAGCTCTCTCTCTCTCTCTCTCTCTCTCTCAAAGAACAGCAAAAGAGCTGCGGCGTCAAATCCTTCCTACATTTCGTGTGTTCTGCTACCGTACTGTGTTCATGCTGCTGTGAGTTCTGAGAATATTATACATGGAATTGCTACCAGGCCATCGTTTTATGAATTCTGGGGCTATTTATATATGAAATTGCAACTGTGTCATGCTGCTATGAATTTTGGGAGTATTATACATGAAATTGCCATTTGAATTGGTCATTTTTTAGTTTTCAGATTATTTTCCATACTTCTGACTCAAACCCCTGCCTGGTTGCTAGGGTAATTTAGACCCTAGCAACCCAGTTGGTGCCAAAATGTCAAACTGGAGAGTTGAACAAGATATTTGAATTTGATATTGTTACAGTCATTCCAGTTCTTTTTAAATAAAAAATTTAATTTTGATATTTATTTGTGGGCAGGGGCATAACTATAATCATCATCATCATCATTTATTTATATAGCGCTATAATGGAAGCAGACCCTGCGTGTAGGGATGGGCGAATGTTTTCGCCTTATTTCCAAGAGGAAATTATGCCCTTAGACTTGTATGGCATCGTGCGTCAAAAAAAATTCAGCAAACATGTTTTTTACCTCCATAGATTTTAATGGGCGTCGCCAACATTTCGCTGGCGGCAAAATTTTGGCGAAATTAAACAGGTAAAATTCGCCCATCCCTACCTGCGGTTGCAAAGGGGGGTACATGGGCCCCATGAGACCATAATTCATGTACAGTTTCATTAAATATTTTGGGAGCCTGAAAAATAATTTGCGGTGGGGCCCAGTAATATATAGTTACGCCACTGTTTGTGGGCATTCTTTTTTACTGGGGGGCTGTGGTTCCTTGAGATGAGGTTTCCTGGTGAGCCCCAGGCACCCCAGTCAGACACTGGGTCCCATACCTGTAATACATTTAAAGGGCATGTAAAGTCTAAAATAGAATAAGGCTAGAAATGCTGTATTTTGTATACTAAATATAAACATGAACTTACTGCACCACAAGTCTAATCAAACAAATGATTTATGCTTTCAAAGTTGGCTACAGGGGGTCACCATCTTGTAACTTTGTTAAACATCTTTGCAAGACTAAGACTGTGCACATGCTCAGTGTGGTCTGGGCTGCTTAGGGATCATCATAAACAAAGCTGCTTGAGTTCTGCATGGCTGGGAAGTTAGGCGGGGGCTCCCCCTGCTGTTCATAAGTATGATTGTTTCCCTGCTCAGCAGTTAGGGACTGTCTGACAATTCCTATCCACAGCAGTAAATGAAGGGAGAATTTCACCGCATACAGTCAGGTTTCTTATAAAAACGGTGCACATTTTTTAATTAAAGTATATTGGAGATATGTTTCTTTTTCATTAAAGAAAGTAAAAATGGGATTTTATTTTTTTGCCTTTACATGCCCTTTAACCCAATTAACACTGGCAGAATAGAAAGTCAGTGGAATATACACTAGGCTAAGCACACCGGTCAGAATGGATATAAACGGCCTAAATCGACTTCAGACTGACTGTAGATAAAGCTATGGGAAGATAAGAAACAGAGAAACAACAAAAGCTTTCGATTTTCACAGTCAGGAAGGGCAGATGCATTATTCACAAGCTGCCAGTGCCACAAATCATACAAAAGCTTCATCAAATGAGCTCGCATGGGCTGAATGCACAGAGAAAAAAGGACAAATCCAGAAAAAAGCCAACTTGTTGGGCAGGATATATGGGATTCCTGGGGTGTGAAATGAGCAGGTCACTGCATGGAATTCATTAATTACTTGGCGAGTGGCGGCTAAAGAGGAATGAGGAGCTATTGCCTCGTTACTGACAATGATGCAGCTGTCTTTCTAGCCTCCAGTCCATCCTAAATGCCAGTTGCTGACCTACTTATAGATCTCCCACTACTGCACATCTGCTGTGCCCAACTGCAAATTCCTTTACTGGCTCCTACAATGCCCAGGGAATTCAGAAATGGGATTTCCACCTTCAATCCTCATATAATCACATTTTGTCTCTCTACAATCCTGTAAACTGTTCAGCACCTCGACAGTCTGCTTCCAACCTACTGTTAGGGCAGCCACTTCCAGGCCCACATGGGTTAAAGGGGTTGTTGTTCACCTTTAAATTAACTTTTAGTATGATTAAGAGAGTAGCAATAGCAATACATCTGTAGACTTACAGAGCATTTGTTTTTAGATGGGGTCAGTGACCCCCATTTGAAAGCTGGATTAATTTAAAAAAACAAAAATATTATTTGTGGTTTTTGAGTTATTAAGCTTTTTATTCAGCAGCTTTCCAGTTTTTAATTTAAGCAGTCTGGTTGCTAGGGTCTAAATTACCCTAGCAACCATGCACTGATTTGAATAAGAGACTGAAATATGAATAGGAGAGGGACTGAATAGAAAGATGAGTAATAAAAAGTAGCAATAGCTACAATACATTTGTAGCCTTACAGAGCATTTGTTTTTTAGATGGGGTCAGTGACTCCCATTTGAAAGCTGGAAAGAGTCAGATGAAGAAGGAAAATAATTAAAAAATTAATGAAGACCAACTGAAAAATTTGCTAAGAATTAGCCATTCTATTACATACTAAAAGTAAACTTAAAGATGAACCACTCCTTTAACTTTTAGTATGATGTAGAGAGTGACAATTTGCAATTGGTTTTCATTTCTTATTATTTGTGGTTTTTGAGTTATTTATTCAGCAGCTCTCCAGTTTGCAATTTCAGCAGTCTGCTAGGATCATTTGCACCCGATTGATTTGAATGAAAGACTAGAAAATCAACAGGAGAGGCCTGAATAGAAAGGTGAGTAGCATTAACAATACATTTGTAGCCTTTGAAGAGCATTTGTTTTTTAGATGGGGTCAGTGACCCCCATTTGAAAGCTGCAATGAGTCAGAAGAAGAAGAAGAAGGCAAACAATTAAAGTATAAAAAATAAATAATGAAGACCGATTGGAAAGTTGTTTATAATTGACCATTCTATATGTAGGCCCCCCGTCCGTTTACAGACGCAGTTAAGGAGCACAAAGGAAGTATAAGGGCAGAGACACTCGTTGCGATTCAGGGAGATTAGTCGCCCAGCAACAAATCTCCTCTTCTTTGGGGCGACTAATCTCTCTGAACTGCCTCCATTGCCTTCCCGCTGGCTAGAATGTAAATTGCCGCTGGGATGGCACTCGGAGCAGTTCGTTTTCCGAAGTTGCCTCACAAGGAAACTTGGTGCGACTTCGGAAACGAAGCGCTCCGAGTGCCATCCTGCCGGTGATTTCCATTCTAGCCGGAGGGGAGGCAGTTCGTGGGGGGTTAGTCACCCCAAAGAAGAGGAGATTTGTCGCCGGGCGACTAATCTCCCTGAATCGCAGCGTTTGTCTCTGCCCTAAGGTGTGCGTCATGGCAGGGGGAGGGGCGAGAATAATGCCTGGAGGAGGGCCCCTGAGGTAGGGTTGCCATCTGGCAATTTTATTAATAGGGAAAAAATATAAATATATGGGAAGTCCGGTATTTTTTTCCAAAAAAGGTGGCAACCCTACCCTGAGGTTGCAATGGGGCCCTTTAGAATCCAGCCCCAGTGGGTCCATGTGACCCCAGTTCAACACTGTTACCACCCATTTCGGACCTGTATCCTCTGCTGCTCCCTAACACCCCTACATCACTATCACCCCTCTGCGTGTCTGAATGAGGCACATGTTATGGAACAGGTAGGGGGTCCCTCAAAACTCTACAGAGTTCAGAGACCTGCTGCATTTCTTTAAACAAGGAAAGATTGCAAAAGAAGAGTGTGTTATTCACATTATCTACACCTTCCTAAAAGCAAATACCCTTGGTTACATTTGGTTTTATTTTTATAGTAAGTTTTGCCTCTCTGTCCCGTTATTTCTAAAGGTACCTTCAATTCATGTGCCTCGAACAACAACAGTTTAACTCTAAAGTCACATAACGAAATACCAATAACATGTTGGGTTCGGGAAGAACAAATTGCAGCTTTCAGTGGTCGGCAGCAGGCGCTGGCAGCAATTACGTGCCGTAAGCTCGGCTGGTTTCGTCCGTGGAACGCAATGGATCTCATAGGGTTTGGCATAATGCAAGTGAGCAGTTTCTTTACAGGGAATGCGAGTCCTGTAGAAAGGGAGGAGTATTGAGGGAAGATGTTGTGGCATACACATTGTGTGAATAAAGGCATAGAAGAGTTAACAGAGGAATATATAGGAACCAGAGCTGTATTGGACCAGAAGAAAGCCCCCTGAGGAAGAATTAATAACCTGTCTGTTCCAGAGTAAGCGCTTGAGCGCACAAGTACCCGCCATGAGTGCAGTTTGCAGGAATGGATTCCATGGGCAACTAATGATTCCCATTACATAAATATCTGGAGCATTGCCATGATAACAGATGATATTCTCATGTCCTCGCTTCTTCCCAAAGTTGAGTTCCTTTTGCTAAAAGATCTGGAGTGATTTGCACCTTTGAGATTTGAGAAGCTGAGAAATGGTTCTTCTCTTCAAGCAAAGCACGGGGGGAAAAATATGATTAAAATTATCGTTTATAGCCACAACGTGTGTAAAAAAGGATCAATGAGTGTTTCATTAGTCGGAAGTCACGGTGTAATGGAAGCAACAGATACAATCAGACTTCACTGCATCAATATACACAGTATGGGTCAGTTATAAAGACCACCAAGGGGTGTAAAAGCAGCACCCCCTTAACTCTCATTCAGGGGCCCCTGTTTTGGCTCCACTAGCTGATGAAAAAATTCCAGTACAGGTATGGGACCTGTTATCCAGAATGTTATCCAGACTTGGGGTTTTCTGGATAATGGATCTTTCCATAATTCAGATCTTCTTAGTCTACTACTAAATCATTAAAACATGAAATAAACTCAATAGGCTGGTTTTGCCTCCAGTAGTTGGGACCAAGTTCAAGCTACTGTTTTATTATTACAGAGAAAAGGGAAATTATTTTTTTTAAAAAGTGGATTATTTGGATAATATGAAGTCTATGGGAGATAGCCACTCTGTAATTTGTAGCTTTCTGTGTAAAAGGTTCCTGGATAATGAATCCCATACCTGTACAAGGTGCAGAGCACAGGAATCACAGCACATAAATTCAACTTGCATAAAAAGTAGGGTGTGAGGTGCAAATGCATTGCACTTTGCACCCTGTCTGAATGACCCTGAGTGTGCCTCACATTTCGAGCCTCCAATAGCTCCATTAGGCTCCTCCGAGCGTTGGGATCACTTGGAATAACTCAAGGGCAAAGTTTATCCACAGAATCCTAGATACAGCAGGGGTCTTAATATTGTCATGGAATGTTTAAAGGGATACTGTCATGGGAAAAAAAATTTTTTTCAAAATGAATCAGTTAATAGTGCTGCTCCAGTAGAATTCTGCACTGAAATCCATTTCTCAAAAGAGCAAACAGATTTTTTTATATTCAATTTTGAAATCGGACATGGGGCTAGACGTATTGTCAATTTCCCAGCTGCCCCTGGTCATGTGACTTGTGCTCTGATAAACTTTAGTCACTCTTTACTGCTGTACTGCAAGTTGGAGTGATATCACCCCCTCCCTTTCCCCCCCCCCCAGCAGCCAAACAAAAGAACAATGGTAAGGTAACCAGATAACAGCTCCCTAACACAAGATAACAGCTGCCTGGTAGATCTAAGAACAACACTCAATAGTAAAAACCCATGTCCCACTGAGACACATTCAGTTACATTGAGAAGGAAAAACAGCAGCCTGCCAGAAAGCATTTCTCTCCTGAAGTGCAGGCAGAAGTCACATGACCAGGGGCAGCTGGGAAATTGACAAAATGTCTAGCCCCATGTCAGATTTCAAAATTGAATATAAAAAAATCTGTTTGCTCTTTTGAGAAATGGATTTCAGTGCAGAATTCTACTGGAGCAGCACTATTAACTGATTCATTTTGAAAAAAAATTTTTTCCCATAACAGTATCCCTTTAAGTCTTAGGGGCAGATTTATCAAAGGTCGAGGTAAATTTTCGAATTAAAAAAATTCAGATTTCGAGCTATTTTTTGTGTACTTCGACTAGGGAATAGTCCAAATTCGATTTGAATTTGAAAAAAGTTTGAAAATTCGAATATTAAAATTTATCATGTACTGTCTCTTCAAAAATTTGACTTCAACCATTCGCCGAATTGCTGTTTTAGCCTATGGAGGACCTCCTAGAACCCATTTGGAGTCAATTGGTGGACTCTTTTTGGAAAAACGTTTATTCAAATTCGTTCGAATGCACTATTACTTCGATTCGTACGATTTGGCCGAATCGGACCTATCCAATCGAACACCGACCTATTCGGCCAAAAAAAAAATTCAACCAAATTTCGATTGGTAATTCGAAATTAGACCCTTGATAAATATGCCCCTTAGAGATGAAATGTCGGAGGGAATGCTTGTGGCAAGCAAGCAGGGCAGGTATCAATGAAACATGAAGGAGGCCCAGGAGTTTAATATATGATCATAGCAATACAAAGAGGTGGGAGAAATATATTGGAATTCAAAGAAAACCATGAAAGGGAAGGAGGAAATGTTAGAAAATGAAATGTGCAACATTGAATTAATGGGGCCTTTTTTCACTCTTCCTTCCTCTGCTTTCTGTCTTCTCTTCTTATAATGAAAAAGTGTCATTTTCAGCCACCGACAACATCTACTTCCTCATGTCACTGACCAAAGTACCCACCTCCCTTCATTGTGTTTCTCTTGCGTCTCTCCTCCTCCTATATTTTACTGGTGTCAGTATTCCCTACATTTACTGCACAGATCTACAGTTATTTTGGTGCTTTATTAGAGGGATTCTGTCATGATTTTTATAGTGTAGTTTTTATTTCTATATTACACTGGTTACACTGCAAATAATTCACTCTTCCGTGTAAAATGTCATTCCTGTGTATCATTTTAGTTGTAATATTGGTGTGTAGGTGCATCTCAGGTCATTTTGCCTGGTCATGTGCTTTCAGGAAGAGCCAGCACTTTAGGATGAAACTGCTTTCCGGCAGGCTGTTGTTTCTCCTACTCAATGTAACTGAATGTGTTGGAGTGGGACCTGGATTTTTACTATTGAGTGCTGTTCTTAGATCTACCAGGCAGCTATCTTGTTACATACCCATTATTCTGCTGATGGGCTGCTGGGGGGTAAAGGGAGGGGTGATATCACTCAAATTTGAAGTACAGCAGTAAAGAGTGACTGAAGTTGATCAGAGCACAAGTCACGTGACTTGGGGCACCTGGGAAACTGTCTAGCCCCATGTCAGATTTCAAAATGAAATATAAAAAAATCAGTTTGCTCTTTTGAAAAATGGATTTCGGTGCAGAAGTCGGCTGGAGCAGCGCTATTAGCTGTGTTTTGAAAAAAAACATGTTTTCGCATGACAATATCCCTTTAAATATTAGCTAGTAACAGGAATACATAATGCAAGAGGCTCTGGCCTCTTCCTATCTTGCTTCATTCTGCCACTGCATTTGTTCATCATTTCCACTCCTCCCACACTGACTCTGCAGATTACAGAGGGAATTCATATGCAGTGTCTATGCTCAAACTAAGCTATTTAATAAACCAAGCTATTATCCAAGCTAAATTTATTTTAATAATACAATAGATAGAACAGATTTTAAAGGCCCATTGAAGGGACGAATGCAGAACATGCTGCCTCTTTAATGACAGATTCCCAGTTCATTGCTATTATCCCCACAGAGAGTTCAAGGGGTTAGTGGGTCAATTATGTACAGTAAGGGAATTTATCGTGAAGGCTGGCTGAATCTTAATAACCTCAATCCGATATAAGCTCCAGGGATCCTTTTTTTGAAAGGCAAATTAAATACAAAAGCATTTGGGCAGATTAAATGGTCAAATTACCTATGTAATGAATGGCAGAATGGAAAGGATATATATGATAGTGTGGAATTAAATCCTGCAAGAACTTACCATGCGTAACATCCTTTTTCCTCCATTCCAACAGCTTTTCATAAGAATCCTTCTGCCCCTTGTATACTAACGTTTCTAGATCTAGCCATACATAGGGGCATGTTTACTAACATTGGAGATAAATACCTGGAGAGATTTCTGGAGATGTTGCCCATAGCTACCAATCAGATCTTTGCTTTTGTTTTCTAACTTATATGTGGCTGTTTAAATCGAATTGCTGATTGGTTGCCATGGGCAACATCTCCAGAAATATCTCCAGATATTTATCTCCATCTCCAAAAATATCTCCAGATATTTATCTCCAATGTTAGTAAACATGCCCCATAGTCTTATATTGCCTGCAGATTGCTGACTCCTCCTCCTCATTGAATCAGTCATTTATTGACCAATCAGCGGGGTTAAAACTATGCCTCCCCGCTTCCCACAAATATATGGTTGATACTTGGCCAGATATTTTTGGACTGTCTTAAAGATCCCAATATGTCTTCATAGGTCTACAGCCAATGCTCAGGCCAATTTGAACCACCATCTCTATGACCGACCGTATTGGACAGAAAATGCTCATTTGGTGACATTATCAAACAAGCAGCTCTAAGTTCTCAACAAAATCCATTTTAAAGACCATTAAATGCTGCTCAATGGCATTTGGTCTCTATGTTCAGGCCATGAGAAAGTAAGAAAGTAGACTCTTCTGCCTGTGAGGGCTTGTGGCTGATTGTGGTCCTAGTGCCCTGAGATTGTATCTCTGGCCATGCCCATTTATGAGGGTTTAAACCAATAGGATGTCAAAAGAAAACATTTGACCAGTGACCTTTAGAGACAAAGGCATCGTTGGCTTAGGCCAATGACAGTTTGATAGAAGCCAGGGTTGAAAGCCAGAAAGAAAAGGAAACGTGCTTTGAGTTCCTAATATTTCCATTAGAATAACCAAAGAAAATGTAAAAATGGAGGAATAGTGGCTCTTTAAACCTGCGCCTACTCCTCCTTTTTCTGGGAATGGAATATAATACCCTACTACACTTTCCCATGTTGCCTATTTTATGGTTATAGTGTAACAATTCTATCATTTTATGCTCTTGATACTAACTATTCTATCCCACTGTTTCCAACTATTCTCTCCCACTGACTCTAACGGTTCTATCCAACTGATTCTAACCAATTTATCCCGCTGATTCCAACTATTCTATCAAACTAATTCAAACAGCTCTGTCTCATAAGCCATAAAAAACTCACCCATTATTTTAACTGTTCTAATCCTACATGTTGTCACTTTATTAGCCTTCTCGTTTATTCTGCATTGCTGGATGTATGCACCTTCTATTTTAATTATTCACTTTACTGTTTGCTAATTATTTTATCCTCACTGTTCAAAATATTTAGTTTAACTCTGCTTGGGTGCACACGCAAATGTACAGAACATGTATCAAATTATGCAGATGTTCTGCTCTGGGCTTGGTACAAAGAAGGAATGAGCTATCTACACTATTTTGTAAAAAGTATCAAGACCCACAATGTTGTCTCAATGATCCAAGTGCCTTTTCAATTGTTTGGGGAGGGCCCTTTGTTGTTCAAGCATAATTATTCTCCATGCATAAAGAGAGGTTCATTGAGAATTGATTTTCTGTGGTTGGAGTAGAAGAACTGGTCTGGCCTGCACCTTAAACTCAACCCTATAGAACAACGGTGAGCTGAATTGGAATTCCAACTGTGAGATGGGCCTGATCCCCAACATCAGTGCCTAACCTCAGTAATCCTCTTGTATCTTAATGGAAGTGAATCCAACAATATTCCTACATGTAGCTAGGGATGTAGCGAACCGCCGCCGATGTGTTCGCGAACGCCGTTCGCGAACACCGGCAAAATTGGCGAACAGTTCTCGAACTGTTCGCGAACTTCGATCATCCGAAAATCGTTCGATTCGAACGATCGAAGGATTGTAATCGTTCGATCGAAGGATTTTCGTTCGAGTCGAACGATCGAAGCCATTGGATCGAATGATTTCATTCGATCCAATGCTTCGATCGTTCGATTCGAACGAAAATCCTTCGATTTTAGCGCTCGAATGGTCGAATGGTCGAACGATTTTGACGCGAACGCCTATTGGCGAACGTCGCGCAACGTTCGCGAACTTGCGGCGGACGCGAACAGCCGATGTTCGCGCGAACAAGTTCGCCGGCGAACAGTCCGCGACATCCCTACATGTAGCCTTCCCAGAAGAGTAGAAGCTGTTGTAGCATCAAAATGAGGACCAAGTTTATATTAACAACCTTGGTTACAGGGAAGACAAAGCTGGAGCAGAGCAAATGACAATAGTGAGGGATTACTGTGTTGTATGGAGTTAGGTAGAAACACTCCTGTGCCCCAACGTACATCACAGTAGCCCCATTCTCCAATAGAAATGAACTTGCTGTGTATAGCTACTGTAGGTGAATACGATACACCATCCAATTCCAACTAATAGCTGCAGATAAACATCTAAGGCAACATTTAGCATAATTTAATGGACCATTCAGCACCTTATTTCCTGCTCTGGGCACCCCTAGAACTATAGCAGTATGGCTTTACCTGAATGTTTCTTTATATATGTTCCATAAGAGGGCAAACGTGAAGGCCAATTAAAGTGGGATATGATGAGTGCTTCTTTGTACCCTGGGACTATAGCAGGGTGACTGTTACCCCAATGTTTCTATATATCTGTAACCTTGTTATGAGCTAAGGGGCCCAGCTTGAAGTCCAGTTAGGGGGAAATTTGGGGTGAGTGTTTATTTGAGTCTTGGGTACCCCTGGAACTATAGCAGGGTGACTGTTACCCCAATGTTTTAGATATCTGTAACCTTGTTATGAGCTAAGGGGGCCCAGCCTGAAGGCCAGTTAGGGGGAGATTTGGGGTGAGTGATTATTTGTGCCCTGGGTATACCTGAAACTATAGCAGGGTGACTGTTACCCCAATGTTTCTATATATCTGTAACCTTGTTATGAGCTAAGGGGGCAAAGTCTAAAGGCCATTTAGGGGGACATTTGGGATGAATGGGATTTATTTGTACCATCGGTACCCCTGGAATTTTACCAAGGTTACACCAATGTTTTTATACATCTGTAGCATTTCTATAAGCTAAGGGGGCCAAACTGAAGGGTGACATTTGGGTGGTACTTTTGAATTTTGTTCCTATGCATTTTTCACGGTGTTAAAAAAAGATGCTGCTTAGTGCCCCCCTTGATGTTAGGTGTACCAGCCAGGGCCCAACTGGCCATCTGGATTTGATGGAAAATATTGGTTGCGCTTCTGTTAAAAGACATAGCAATGTCTTCATCTTAATAAACAGGGCATATTTTAAATTTCAGATATGGTTTTTGTCTAATGACATCAGATGAGGACTATGGTAGGAGATTTATGAGGTTTTTGTTGGCATAGAAAATAAGCCACGTGTGCTTTGAGCTTTAGTGTAAATCACTTATTGTGAAATCAAAGTTGAAAAGCAGTCAGGGTCTGCTTCACTAATATATAATTCTCTATATAATATAAAGCGATTTAAAGCAACTGGGTTGTACAAAACCAGTCTGGCATAGAATTTAATTTCTCTGGCATAGTTTCTGAGGTTAAAAAGACAACAGCCTATCGAGTTCAACCCATTGCTCAAATCATTTCTAATAAGCTTTTAGTTGATCCAGAGGAAGGCAATAAAAGCTCTCCTTGCGATGCTGAATTCTCTCACTTGCTAAAGGCACCTGACCCTTTCTGGAAACTATCTATTGAACCTGCCATTATAACTGCTCTTGTGAGAGAATTGTACAACTTCAGTGTTCTCCCTCTACAAAACCATTTCTACATTTGAAGATGAAATCTCCTTTTTTGCTAAAATTAAGGGATGCCCTTATGTCCTCTGCTTAGATGGACTGGAAAATAATCATCGGGAGAGTTTATTGTAGGGTTCTCCTGTGTATTTATACAAAGTGATGGTATTTTATTCCTGCTATTGACTGGAGTCAGAAGCTAAGTCTCTTATGGCTCAGGGGGCAGATTTCAGGTTCTGCGTTAAACTGTTTCAGTCGAAGCTCAACTTGAAGGTCTAGCCGTTGGCCAAGGTCCTTTTCAATATCCAACCTCTTAGCTCATGTGATTTATACAAATATAGAAAATGATCAGCGTATCATTCCAAGGATGTCTAGGACAGCAAATACATATTTACCCCAAATCTCACCCTAACTGACCTTCAAGATTGGCTTTTAGGTTTATCTAGGAGAGCAAATGGCCATTCTCCCCAATACTGATCCTGGTCTTCAGGTCCCCTGGCTGCCACCATTCATTAATGCATCCAGGCCAATTAAAATTTGTAGATTGATTCAAGGGAACAGATTGAGATCAATATCCAGGTAAGAAGTCAGGGCAGGCATCGAAACAGTTACAGGTAGATGGGTCAGGAACCAATACAACAAATAGCGCACCCAGAAACTCATTCAGGAAGAACCTATAGTCTGGCATTGAATCCAGGTCTCTGGTGGCCTTTGATTTTGAAATTTTGTTCTGGTCCATGACGTGGCCATGGGCATCACCATCTTGAAAATGAAATGGAGAGCTCCACAATGGAGCGCTCCTGACACATACATGCATACATATATACAAGGTTTCTGGGGCTCTTCTTGCCCAAGTAAAACCTGCCTCCAATATATCTCTAATAGGGATAAAATTACCTCCTGGCTCCAACAGGGCAATTGGACAAGGACTTGGATAAACATGGACTTAATTTTCAGTAGGCCTCTCACCCCTTCTTCTTCAATTTTGAAAGCTCAACCAGCAATCTCGGATTGTTACTGAAATGTCCCGACTTTCTCTTTGATCTCCTTCACTCAGCCATAAAAATATAAAATTTTTCTAACTTAAAGGAACAGTATCACCAAATAATGAATGTGTTTTAAAGTAATGAAAATATAAGTAACTGTTGGCCTGCACTGCTAAAACTGGTGTGGTTGCCATGGGGGCAAGCTGCTGTGTAGCCATGGGGGCAACCATTCAAACACAGGATACACAGTAGATAACAGATAAGTACTACTATAGTTTATATAAACAAGCTGCTGTGTAGCCATGGGGGCAGCCATTCAAGCACAGGATACACAGTAGATAACAGATAAGTACTACTATAGTTTATATAAACAAGCTGCTGTGTAGCCATGGGGGCAGCCATTCAAGCACAGGATACACAGTAGATAACAGATAAGTACTACTATAGTTTATATAAACAAGCTGCTGTGTAGCCATGGGGGCAGCCATTCAAGCACAGGATACACAGAAGATAACAGATAAGTACCACTATAGTTTACCACTATAGGCTGCTGTATCGCCATGGGGGCAGCCACTCAATTCTGAAAAAGCAGAAAATGCACAGGATACACAACAGATAACAGATAAGATCTATAGCCTACAATAGGATTCTTCAAAGCTTATCTATTATCTACTGTGTAGCCTGTGCTTGAATGGCTGTCCCTTTTTTGTTTATAAAAACTATAGTAGAGTTTCTGCAGCAAACACATCAGTTTTTCCAGTGCAGGGCAACACTACATTATATTTTCATTACTTTAAAATACTTTTAATTTTTTGGTGTTACTATTTCTTAATTGCCATCCAGTTACAAGGTATTAAAGGAGAAGGAAAGGTAAAAAGTAAGTAAGCTTTATCAGAAAGGTCTATATAAATATACCAGTAAATCATCAAAGTAATGCTGCTCTGAGTCCTCTGTCAAAAGAAACACCACATTTCTTTCCTTCTATTGTGTACACATGGGCTTCTGTATCAGACTTCCTGTTTTCAGCTTAAACCTCCAGGGCACGGCCTTGAGCATGCTCAGTTTGCTCCTCTCTCCCCTCCCTCCCCCCTCACTGCTGTAATCTGAGCCCAGAGCTATGAGTGAGCAGGGAGAGACTCAGGCAGGAAGTGATGTCACACCAAGCCAATATGGCAGCTGCTATCCTAAACAAACAGTCTAGAGATGTTTACTCAGGTACGGTAAAGCATTCTGCAGAATTAATATAGGGTTATAGCTTGTACTATTGTGGCTAATCTATTTGCAATAAACTGCTTCTGTAGCTTTCCTTCTCCTTTAAAATAGACTCCTATGGGAAAAAAACTGTCTTTATTATCTTTTCTTGCTTTTAATACCACTGGGAATAATAAAATACCAGCCAGGTGGCCACCCAATTCCAACATGGTGGAGTATTTTTCTGTAGTTCTAGTTTATTGGTTCATTTTGGTGCCAATTTATAGTCATTTAGGAAACGGCATCCCGCAGTGTGCAAGACATTTTCCCTGACTTGTTACTGAAGATTAGGCCTGCCATAAAGCATCACAGAGCGTTGCCTTCCAAAGCCGATGAGACAGAAGTGGACCACGTCTCTTGACTGACTGAAATTAGCCAAATGCAATGGATCTTCTGTTTAATGGCGACCGTGTATATGACAAGCCGCTGAGTATCGCAGAGGTTCCAAAAAGCATCGGTAAGAGTCGTTGCCTGGGAGTCTGGATGAGCAGCAGGTGGAAGCTTTAGGAGGACACACAAGGCTTTGAATGGTGTGTCTGTGTCACCAGGCCTCAGAGCCCATTCATCTTCCCACAGCAGGCATTGATTTCACAGCATTGCTATAATTACACAGCAAAGTGTACAGGGCTTGGATGGGGCTCTGCGGATAATAACAGGGCCCAGCTGACAGGCAAGGGAAATAACAGCCTAATTGTTCTGCTGAGCGGAGTAGTGTAATCCTGACTCTGATTTATTGCAGGCCTGGTAAATAACACTAGTGCGGGGCGAGGAGGGAGAGAGAGCCAAAGACAATAGATACGGGATGATTGAAGTATAGGCATGAAAACAATATACATTTATATGTTACGCTGCCAAACTACAGGAAGGAATGTTTGTTTTATTTTAGATTTCATTACATCTCTGCAATACAATCTAAGTCATGCCGACAATCTACATTCTGCAACTTGCAGATTCTGTCACTTCCTAAACCCTCTTTACCTGCGTCAGGTTCACTTAAAGGAGAACTAAACCCTAAAAATGAATGTGGCTTTGAAAATGCCATATTTTATATACTGAACAGCCTAAATGTTCAGCTTCTCAATAGCAGCAATGATCCACATACCTCCCAACATATTCAAAATAGAAAGAGGGACAAAAAGTGTTGGTGCATGCAGCGTGGCGACAATTGTTGGCCACGCCCATTGTATGGCCACACCCCCTGATTACCATGTTCCTTTTACAAAATTTGGCAAGTTGTGAAATGTTTGAACATATTTCTGGGTTTTATGTATTAGAACAGTTTTAGTGAAAGTGAATTGTCCTTTAGGGCTGGGACACACTGGGCGATTTGGGGAGATTTAGTTGCCTGGCGACTAATCGAGGAAACTTCGGGCGACTTCGGAAAACGAATTGCCGCGTCTGATTAGCACAGGCGATTTTTCATTTTAGCCAGGCGCAGAGGGAGGGGAGGCATTCGGGGAAGATTGTCGTGGAAAGTCGCGGCGATTAGTCGCCAGGAGACTAAATCTCCCCAAATCGCCCAGTGTGTCCCAGCCCTTAAGCTGCAAGTCACAGTTTCCCCAAGAGACCTGCTTATCTTAAATTGTTCCAGTTATATCTTTGCTTATCTTAAATTGTTACAACTGTTTCTTTGCTTATCTTAAATTGTAACAAATATATCTAAGCACAGCTGCCACATATTCTGGGCCAAAAGCCAATTAGGTTTTACAAACTTTGTATCTTTTTCTGGCTGTTCAGTGCAGGGGATCAAAGAGAAACTTGGGGCATTTCAGTAACAATCCGGGACTGTGGGTTGAGGTGTCAAAATTGGGACTGTCCCTCGAAAAACAGGATGGTTGGGAGATATGGAATCCAGGACTTCAAACTTGTCACAGGGGGTCACCATCTTGGAAAGTGTCTGTGACACTCACATGCTCAGTGGGCTCTGATTGGCTGTTGAGAAGCTAAGCTTAGAGCTCGTCACTAATTATCCAGCAGAAAATGAGCTTCCCCTGTAATATAAGCTGATGCTACAGGTTTGCTGATTATTAAATTCTGATGCTAATTGCACTGGTTTCTGTGCTGCCATGTAGTAATTATCTGTATTAATTACTAATCAGCCTTATATTGTGACATTTCTATTCTATGTGTACTGTATATTGTGAGTGGGTCCCTAAGCTCAGTAAGTGACAGCAGCACAGAGCATGTGCAGTGAATCAGCAGAAAAGAAGATGGGGAGCTACTGGGGCATCTTTGGAGACACAGATCTTTACTGCTAAAGGGCTGTGGTTGCCTTGAGCTGGTACAGAAGCACAAAACATCATGTACAACATTTCTAGCTACTTCTTTAGTTATGTTTTAGTTCTCATTTCAATAATTCCTACTGAGTTACTTTGTCTGTTGAATAAGGCATCACAGTTTATTAGGGATGCCCCGAATCCACTTTTTTGGATTCGGCCGAACCCCCGAATCCTTCACGAAGGATTCGGCCGAATACCGAACCGAATCCGAACCCTAATTTGCATATGCAAATTAGGGGTGGGAAGGGGAAAACATTTTTTACTTCCTTGTTTTCTGACAAAAAGTCACGCAATTTCCCGCCCTGCCCCTAATTTGCATATGCAAATTAGGATTCGGATTCGGTTCGGCCAGGAAGAAGGATTCGGCCGAATCCGAATCCTGCTGAAAAAGGCCGAATCCTGGCCGAATCCCGAACCGAATCCTGGATTCGGTGCATCCCTACAGTTTATATAGACTTCTACTCCTTATACAGATATGGGACCTGTTATCCAGAAAAAAGGAGAAAAGCACAGGTTACATAGCACATAACAGATAACCCCTGTCCAATACAATGGTGTTTTATTTGTTATATACTGTGCCTTTTGTCCTTTTTCCATCTTAAACGGCTGCCCCCATTGCTACACAGCAGCTTGTTTATATAAACTATAGTAGTGTTTCTGAAGCAAACACACCAGTTTTACCAGTGCAGGGCAACACTACTTTATATTTGAATTACTTTGAGAAACTTTCAGTTCTTGGTGTTACTGTTTCTTTGAGAAATAGTGATCATATACCTACTTAAAGGAACAGTTCAGTGTGAAAATAAAAACTGTGTAAATAGATAGGCTGTGCAAAATAAAAAATGTTTCTAATATAGTTAGTTAGCCAAATATGAAATATATAAAGGCTGTAGTGAACAGATGTCTTATAAAACAGCCAGAATCCAACTTCCTGCTTTTCAGCTCTATAACTCTGAGTTAGTCAGCGACTTGAAGGGGGGCCACATGGTACATTTCTGTTCAGTGAGTTTGTAATTGATCCTCAGCATTCAGCTCAGATTCAAAAGCAACAGATATGACCCATGTGGCCCCCCCTCAAGTCTCTGATTGGTTACTGCCTGGTAACCAGGGTAACCAGTCAGTGTAAACCAAGAGAGCTGAAAAGCAAGAAGTAGTGTTCTGACTGACATGTTATACATCAATTCACTCCAGCCTTTATACATTACATTTTTGGCTAACTAACTATATTAGAAACATGTTTTATTTTGCACAGCCTATCTATTTACCCAGTTTTTATTTTTACACTGAACAATTCCTTTAAGCATTTCTTCTTCAATATAAGCCATATAAACCAATATAAATCTTGGCCAGCCTTTGTTCATCATTCCCTTTTTTAGTCATATTGCCTTTCTCTGCACTAGCTATAATGTATTTTGTGCACTTTATGAAACTAGAGCTAGTATTTGGCTCCACATTTGTTATTTCTTTCAAACAGAGAAATGCATGAAATTGTTGTTGGAGGAAAAAGACAAAGGTTTGGAAATTCTTTGAAGGAAAACTATTTATATGGGAATGTACTTCTAAATGAGCTTGTGGCTGGGCCCTGTAACAAGTTTACAGATATATAGAAACATTTGTATAACATGCACCATAATATTATTCCAGGGTACCCAGACTAGCAAATAAACACTCACCCCAAATCTCCACATAACTGGCTGGGTCTCTTAGCTTATAACAAGGTTAAATGTAAATATATATATATATATATATATATATATATATATATACACATATATATATATATATATATATATATATATATATATATATATATATATATATATATAGAAACATTGGGGTAACAGTCACCCTGCTATAGTTCCAGGGGTACCCAGGACACAAATAATCACTCACCCCAAATCTCCCCCTAACTGTCCTTCAGGCTGGGCCCCCTTAGCTCATAACAAGGTTACAGATATATAGAAACATTGGGGTAACAGTCACCCTGCTATAGCTCCAGGGGTACGTAGGGCACAAATAAGCACTCACCCCAAATTTCCCCCTAACTGGCCTTCAGGCTGGGCCCCCTTAGCTCATAACAAGGTTACAGATATATAGAAACATTGGGGAAACAGTCACCCTATAGTTCCAGGGGTACCCAGGACACAAATAAACACTCACCCCACATCTCATCCTATCTGGCCTTCAGGCTGGGTCCCCTTAGCTCATAACAAGGTTACAGATATATAGAAACATTGGGGTAACAGTCACCCTGCTATAGTTCCAGGGGTATCCAGGGTACAAATAAGCAGCACTAACCCCAAATCTCCCCCTAACTGGCCTTCAGGCTGGGCCCCCTTAGCTCATAACAAGGTTACAGATATATAGAAACATTGGGGTAACAGTCACCCTGCTATAGTTCCTGGGGTACCCAGGGTACAAATAAGCACTCACCCCAAATCTCATCCTGCCTATTTTCTAATTGATACTATTGTTTTTTGCCCCTGATGAAGACCATTTTGTGGTCAAACCGAGTAGAGACTTTTTGTACTATGTTCTTGTATAATACGTTTTTTCTTCTTTCGAGCGGGCAATCCTCTTTTGTGATTTTTTCCCAAATCTCCCCCTAACTGACCTTCAGGCTGGGCCCCCTTAGCTCATAACAAGGTTACAGACAAAAAGAAACAAGATATTTTCCAACCATAATCAGTAACAGAGAATGTACGGCTGCAGTGCAGGTACTGGAGTCACAGGTCAGATGTTTACTCAGATTATAACAATGTTGTAGTGTTCATCAGTCTGTCAGTAGGTACATGACCTATCTCACCCCTCTCTCTCTCTGATCTGTAGCACAATTGCTCCTTGTACTTGAGCTGTAATTGCAATTATCTCCAATGCCGGATTTGTCTCTGGTTCCAATAAGCCGTTGGTATAGGCAAGACTTATTAAACAATTGGTTCATTTGCAGTGCTTCCATATATAAACCAACAATTCTTCTTCTTTCAATAAACTGCTGTGTTGCTTCAAATAACCTCTTCCTGGACTTGCTAACTCTCCATATAACTGCCTCCTATTATAAATCTTATCTTTTACTGATCAGACACTAAAATGTCTGCCTGCATTGTACATATGGGCTATAATAAACCTGAAATTTATGGGGGAGAGATATAAATCTACTCAAGGGTCTGAAACAGTTATGTACAGGCTGCAGGCCAGTAACTGTAAATCCAGAACTTCTGTCATCCTTATCCAGCAAATGCTAGCTGAGCATTCTGGGAGTTTTACTTGAATGAGATCTTGAGATCCTTAGCTTGGATGTTCTAGGATTGAAGGACACGTTCATGAGATATTATGGTCTGAGGCTCAGATGAAGCCCTCTAAGGAATGTTTATTGTCCATGGCCTGCACAAAGTACTTATCATGATATTAAAGCAAAACTCACAGAAATTCCAGTTCACAAATTACCATCAAGGAGACCCCTGGCTGTGTGAAGACCATATTACACTTTATTAGCAGCAGTAACGTGGAATAAGGTAATTAAAATGACAGTGTTGGACCATGATCTCCTAGAGAACATCCAGTTGAATGATGGGACTACTGTCTTCTTCATACATTTAAACTCAGCTTCAGTTTTCAACAGAAGCATCAATTAGCTTTTGCTGCATTGTAAATTTGCATTGTACACCCACAAACATCTATTCATGAGTACCTACCTGTCCTGCCTTATTTACTAGCTAGAGAAGTATAATCCAAACGTTCCTGCTCACCTCCTCCATTTCTCTCAGACTAGTGCCTCGTTGCACCACTCACTCTGTTTCTCACCTTATTACTCCTTACCTCTCCCATTCATTCCATCTCTGAATTCCTCTGTATGCTATGTATGATATCCTTCTTCCATTTATTTTCAAAATTAAACTCATAAAAGGTAATTTACATCTGCAAGTGCAGTGTGCAAAGGACAATTCTGGATACATATACTCATGCTTTTTACCCAATACAACATTCCCCCAGAATTCCACCATAATTGTGGCCACATGGGGAGCTACACCTGCAAATTTAACGCAAATTGTGGATAATAGCTTTGGGATTACATCACTTAATATATTGGCACAAGTCTACTTCACCTATTGACACAACTCATTGTGGGAAACCTTTGTTACAGAAGCTCTGTGGTTCCACAGTGTCACTTTCCCATGATGAACAGAAGAGGCAGGATGGACCTAATGAAGCTTAGCACAATTATATGGTAGGGCAAGGTGAATGCTTGGATGTAAGTACCCTTAATAAACGATAGGAGCAACAAGTGGTTCCCAACAAGTGTCTTGTGAGCAACATGTTTCTCCCCAACCCTTTGGATGTTGCTCCCAGTGGCCTCAAAGCAGGTGCTTATTTTTGAATTCCAGGTTTGGAGGCAAGTTTTGGTTGTATAAAAAAAGATGTATTGCCAAATAGAACCTCCTGTAGGCTGTCAGTCTATACAGGGGCTCCCGGTAGTCAACTACAGCCCTTATTTGGCACCCTCAGATCTTTTTTCATGCTTGTGTTGCTCTCCAACTTTTTTTTTTTAATTTGACTGGCTCACGGGTAAAAAAAGGTTGGGGATACCTGAGCACAACATGTAAAGGCCACTTATTGGAGCAACTAGACAACATCTGATTCAGTCTTGGCACGCATGAGGGGGTGCATCATTGTTCTATGCTTATTACTTATAGTATATAGTACTCAAAGTACAAATGCCACCCCAAACTAAACGTTGGCCCTGCTTTACCCTATTAACCATTGTGATCATGTGATCAATACTCCTACAGTATATATTCAGTCATGCTTTATTTAAAGCTCAAAACAACTCACCTTAATATACTTCTTTAATGCCTGGTACAACCAACCTAACTCAAAAAAAGGGTTAACAACTCATCCACATCTGCCTCCCCCACCCCCACCCTGGAACTACAGAGGAGACACTTTAAATAAGTGAGACATGACAAGCTTATAAAATGAATGTTCAAATACACCCAGCGATGATCCATGCATATTGAAACTCTGCGCCGCTTATAGTAATTTTTTGACCTGAATGCAAATGTTTTGTTTCAAGGGCAATGTAACTCACGCAGGTATTTTAATTAGGCCCTGTGCCGCATTAACACCTTTAAATCGTAAGCCCATCTGACACTCGGGGCTCCGGCAGAGCCGGCAGCAGCTTTGGGAGATCTTGCTAAAGGTGCATTTTGTAACATAAAATATTAACAAGTGAAAAAACAAAAATAATGAGTATGAACGGGAAGCATTAGCAAATGTGTTCTGGTTATGTTGCTTTTGATAGGCGACATAAAAAGGATCCGTGCTAAATCTCCTAGAAGCAATGGCGCCTTCATTTTGTTGTAAAACAAATCTTTGGAACAATCTAATGTTACTTTTTGACAATATAATTATATTTACATTTTTTTTACTTTACTTTTTTTTTTTTTTTGCATTATCAGTACAAACGCTTGTCAGGGAGTTGCAGAAGAATTCCTTTATCATATTTATCTGGGCTACAAAAACATTGATGCATTGCAAGCATTGGTACTTTATCCGGATAAAAGAAAGGACAGTAAGAAGTGGTCACTTACTGTAAAAAGTTTTAGTGTTCTGTCCTAGATCTTATAGGGGTCATGGGAAGAGACAGCAATGTATATATATATATATATATATATATATATATATATATATCTAATACACAAAAGCTATGAATATCCTGTAAATTATATCTGTATAAACGGTGAGTTCTGATGTCATCAGTTATAAACGGTGAGTTCTGATGTCATTTCAGTCACATGACTTATTGAAATTTGTGTATTATAATAAATAAAGTACCCCCAGTTATAAAATATGAGGATAATAGAAGTTACCTCGGAGTTCCATGACCTGTATAAAAATACTCGGCCTTCGGCCTCGTGTTTTTATATGGTCATGATGAAACTCCTCGGTAACTTATAATATCCTTATATTTTACAACTGGGGGTACTTTATTCACTATATATATACTGTATATATTCTCTTATGTTGTCCATGAAAAGACACATTCCCAGCAGAAAAGACAGTTATTGCTACATGGTTCTATTTGGGCCCACCTGTCCACTGTAGGGATTCACCGAATCCACTATATTGGATTCTATAAAGTTTGGCTGTCATCTAGGGAACACCCATGAGTTGTGTTCCCCGAGGCTCTTGGCATTACTCTCCTCCCATGATCACCTTTCTCCTCCTTATATGTGTTCAGCAATCCCGACCCATGTGACTTCCCTTTGTTGGAACATTCCTCACTGTTGACAATTCCCTTCCCTAAATCCAACCCTGAGATAAAGGTTTCATGGAGATGTATTCATAGCGTAAGCATTTCAATTTCCATAACTGAGGGAAAATGGTGTGAAAGCATTTTTTCTTGGTCACTAAATTTCAATTACCCCTGTCAGTATTGCTCACATTTAAATATATGGAAAAAAGGCAACCAATGAGGCAGCTTTCAGTACTCAGTGAAGATTTATTGAGAGAAGGTATGTTCTCTGCAACATATTTATTACTAAATAAAGATGAATAGTGGCCAAGGTCAATGGCAAAGCAAAATTTAGGAAAAAAAAACTGCACCTGTACTTCTGGTTGTCTTTTCGAATGGCTTGACCCCACAGTGTCTAAAGCACTGGTTGGGGGGAATACTACGACTAGAGGTTATTTATCATGTGATTTATAGATAATCAGTGGCAGAACTACCGGGGGTGCAACTGCACCAGGACCCGCACCCCCTCGGGGCCCGCCGGAAGTTTTCGGGTTTGCAAATGCACCACAATGTTCGCTTCCAGAGGAGTGGGGCCCAGCTGCATGGTCTGCAACTGGGCCCCACACCGGTTAGTTACATTACTGTAGATAATGCCTGCGTATATATTAGAAGACCATTGCCTAGGGACTAGAGAGTGGGCATTGAGAAAGAGGATACAGATATCCAAGTTCTATTTGCAGACATTCTTTCCAACTCTTTGGTGCTCTCCAACGATTTTAATTAGTGGGCCTTGTACAAGAAAAATAGATATCAATGCATTAAAATTTAACACAAGGAAGCCTGTGAAGCCCTTGAGCAGCTTTGGAGACCATAAAGGTCCTGTGAAGGTCTCCATCGGGTCTGTGGGCCTCCATTTGGACAGCCCTGCCATACATTATCAAGGGAAGTGGCTTACTTAAAATAACTGCATGGATTTCGTATGTTGTTATGCTCACTGTGAAGATAGTTGCTATCAGAATGTTTGGTCAATCTGAGTCAATCATCAAGAATGCTTCCTTGGGCCTAATCTTACTCCTTCCACAGGCTCTGTTTTATACTAGAGCCAGGGGTGAACTAGTAGGGTAATCTACTTAAATGGATGTTCTATTGTGCACAAGAAGCAGATTATCTGCTTTAAAATTGAGAGTCCAACCCTTAGGGCTGGGACACACTGGGCGATTTGGGGATATTTAGTCGCCTGGCGACTAATCGCCGCAACTTTTCCCCCCGAATGCCTCCCCTCGCTCTGCGCCTGGCTAAAATGAAAAATCGCCTGCGCTAATCACACGCGGCGATTCGTTTTCCGAAGTCGCCTGCTGTTTCCTCACGAGGCAACTTCGGGCGACTTCGGAAAACGAATCGCCGCGTGTGATTAGCGCAGGCGATTTTTCATTTTAGCCAGGCGCAGAGCAAGGGGAGGCATTCGGGGGGAAAAGTCACGGCGATTAGTCGCCAGGCGACTAAATATCCCCAAATCGCCCAGTGTGTCCCAGCCCTTAAAGACACAGTACATTTCTACTACAACAATGTATTTGCCTTTCCTACTGGGCATCATCTGGGACATCAACAGACAGGACAGCCAGAACTATTGTAGGAAGCCCAGTAAATATTAGGACCAGGGGACATGAGCTAATAAAGAGCTCACTTTTAAACGGCTCATGCTCTGCCCATGGTGTTAGAAGGCCCAAACATTTAGTTGTATGTGGCCTCAAAACAATGTATCAGAAACCAACTCTTCTCTGGCCAAGACTCCAACTCCCACAATACCTTTCACTTTTCTTTTATTCTCCATATTTCTAGGACTTCTCATCACAGAACATGCAAGGCATGTTGGGAAATGGAGTCTTAGATGTAAGAAAGCTGATGTTGCAATGGAGTAGTGAGGGAAAGGGGAAGGGAAGAGACAGGCACAGATTTTAATAGCAAATACATTTCCAAATAACTCTAAAATCATTGAAAATGCAATGCATGTACTTTGGAAAATCGATTAGAATTTTGCAAAATGAAAACTAGCTTTTTTTTTGGGCTAAAACACCTTGTAATTGGGAATCTTGTGGTCTGGGGAGCCGTATTTGTCAGCCTCAGACCTTCCATAAATTCCATGACCAATGTCTGTAACAGTAAGTGGCAGCGATACCAGGCAGGAACATGAGGTTTTAGGACCTAATGTACACAGAACATCTGGATATAAAATATGGCTAGTTAATTCCCTTCCCCATGGACACTTCAGAGAAATATGACAAATATTATGGGGTTTACATATTCCCTTTAACATTCACTGGCTTATACTTAAAGGTTCAGATGGCTTTGGGAAAGGACATTACATAGAATAAAATACATTTTAACAAAACAGACATTTTTGACAACTTTACAGCATAATCCTGGTTGCATGACTAATCACCAGATACTTCTTTTATTTTTGGGCTCGTCTAATTTTACCAGATACTCAGTACTAGGAAGTGGGACTATTACTGGAGTATCTGAGTCACGTCTGATCTTTACAGGCATTTAACTCTGTAACAGAATGTCAGTCTCTTTGTGGCTGTAATTGATTACATCAAGAAGGCATTAATTACAGTCTGAGATCCAACAATGACGAGGCAGAATTCCTACAAACAATGTAATTAAAAAGTAACAATATTCATTACTCCGCCGGGGAAATTTGGGCTTCTGTTCTTTTGATGAGAATTAATGGCCAAATGCCTCTTTGGTTATTTATTTATAAAGCTGGCTGGGACCCCTTCAAGCTTGTAGCAATGGGAGCAACGATAAGTGATTTATTAGGGCCCAAGCAAAGGTACCCAACTTTTTGAAAAGTTTAAAGCAGAGGGAAAATAAAAGAACTCCAATGTGCCTCAGAGATTAAAGGGATACTGTCATGGGAAAAAAAAATTTTCAAAATGAATCAGTTAATAGTGCTGCTCCAGCAGAATTCTGCACTGAAATCCATTTCTCAAAAGAGCAAACAGATTTTTTCATATTCAATTTTGAAATCTGACATGGTGCTAGACATTTTGTCAATTTCCCAACTGCCCCAAGTCATGTGACTTGTGCTCTGATAAACTTCAATCACTCTTTACTGCTGTACTGCAAGTTGGAGTGATATCACCCCCTCCCCCCCCCCAGCAGCCAAACAAAAGAACAAATGAAAGGTAACTAGATAACAGTTCCGAACACAAGATTACAGCTGCCTGGTAGATCTAAGAACAACACTCAATCGTAAAAACCCATGTTTCACTTAGACACATTCAGTTACATTGAGAAGGAAAAACAGCAGCCTGCCAGAAAGCATTTCTCTCCTAACGTACATGCACAAGTCACATGACCAGGGGCAGCTGGGAAATTGACAAAATGTCTAGCTCCATGTCAGATTTCAAAATTGAATATAAAAAAATCTGTTTGCTCTTTTGAGAAATGGATTTCAGTGCAGAATTCTGCTGGAGCAGCACTATTAATTGATTCATTTTGAAAAATTTTTTTTTCCCATGACAGTATCCCTTTAATATCCAGGCTGTGCAACCTTCAGCCTTCTACTGATCCATCCAACTGGTCAACAGCTGGAGAATGGCATAGTAATGGCATAGTAAGCTACTCACACACAATTGTTTCTAGTTTATTGGAGATGCTGACTTGCTGCTAGATAGAATACATGGCGTGAAAGACATTATTCTTTTATACTGTGAATGCAAAAATAAATGGCTGCATTAGGCAGCCTATCAAGCATGTACATCTATTAGGTCCTTTCTTCTGACTTGCTTGCCTCCCAAATCTGCAAGGTGCCCCAACTCAGTTATCTGCAGAAGTGCCAGGGATTTTCTTTATTATCTGCCATTTATGTGCACAGCGTATTACAGGATCAAATATACATGCGGAGAAGCACAGCGGGGGCATCCTCAACAATTAGTGTTTGTACAATCATGCAATTAATCCATAATGTAAACATACAGAAAACATCCCCAATCCAAAAGAGCTCACAGTCTTATTATGGCTAATGAAAGTCACGTTGACAGAGCAGTGTTTGTACCTACAACTGAGTGCACTGGATCAATGAGTAAGTGCTCTTTTGTGGGTAGAAATAGTGCCTAGTTGAGAAAATGTGTCTTTAGAAAAGTCGTAAAAAAGGTGGCATTGGAGAGAGATTTGAGAATGTGCCTTTCCGGTATACGTGGGATGCTCAGACCAAAGGCTGGCAATGGAGGAAGGGCTCTTGTATATATAGTACAGCCTTAGTAATAGTATATATATCTATAAATTGCAAATATCTAACAATATATACTTTTAGCTACATTAGGGGTATTGTATATTATCAGGGGAAAGTAATAAAAGTTGGTAACGGAAAAACTATTCGCAATGCGAAAAGTTATGCCTTTGCGCAAACAAATTTTGCTTTGCGCAAATTTAATATAGCTTTTGCGAACCCGGAAACTGTTTAGCGACCACTTCCGACAGTGGAAGACCGTTTGGGAATTTTGTAGTTTGCGCCAATGCTCAGTAAATGTAATAAATCCTCTAACTGAAAAGGTATGTTTGCTCCAAAAGATTACGACACCATCAAGCACTTCTTAAGGGTGCGCAATTAAAATTCAAAATGCAATAACAGTTTAGGGAACAATATTACATTTGGATTTTTATTCTTATTGGTGCGAATTGTTTTGCTCGTTGCGACTTTTATTACATTCCCCCCCTATATCTCTAAGAGGCCCTCTGATTTCAAGGATCAGGACAATTTCCCTCTCTTCCCTTCCCTAAAACAAGACCTGGTGAAGAAGTAGTAACCCGCTCTCTGATGCACGAGGAGATGTATACACCAGAATTCCACTTTTTCTCTGATCATTCTTTAAAGGAACAGTAGTGAATATCTTTGACTCTGTATTTGTGAACTCAAGTATGCATTGGAACCCTTGTGCATAAGTGCATTAAAGGAATCCAGAGGTTATGGCAGTGTTCCCTAACCATTGGCTACTGAGCAACATGTTGCTTCCCAATCCTGCCAAACAGAGCCTCCTGTAGGCTGCCAGCCCACTTTTGAGCTACCAAATAGCTAGTGATGTAACTAGGGATGCACCGAATCCAGGATTCGGTTTGGGATTCGGCCTTTTTCAGCAGGATTTGGATTGGGCCAAATCCTTCTGCCTGGCTGAACCAAATCCGAATCCTAATTTGCATATGCAAGTTTGGGGCGGGAGGGAAATGGCATGATTTTTGTCACAAAACAAGGAAGTAAAAAATGTCTTCCCCCTTCCCACCCCATAATTTGCATATGCAAATTAGGAATCAGATTCGGTTCTGTATTTGGCTGAATCTTTCGCGAATGAATCGGGGGTTCGGCCGAATCCAAAATAGTGGATTCGGTGCATCCCTAGATGTAACTAGAGTGTGCCGGACCCCCATGCAAATAAATCTTCAGAGGGGCCTGGTGCACTCCAATCCCCATCTTCCCGCCCACTTCCAGCCCTGCCTCCGCCCACTCCCCACCCCGTGCCAACTTGCATCCCCCTTCCTCGTGGCAGGTAAGAGAGCGGCTGGGGAGGTGGGTTTTTTTTGTTGGCTATAGAGGAAGCAGACCCTGCAGTCTGGGCGCCCCTGTGACTGTGGGGTCTGCTTCCTCTATAGTTACACCACTGCAAATAGCCAATCACAGCCCTTTTTAACACCTCCTGGGACTATTTTCATGCTTGTGTAGGTCCCTGACTCTCTTTACGTTTGAATGTAAAGTTGGGGTTATGGTAATCAAGTCAGGCAAGTGGCCAGTTTAGCACCACTTGTAGATTTAGGGTCATATCCATGCCCTAGTGGAACGGCACGGAGCACTAATTACAAATTACAGCACAGGTTCCGAAACTGTACAATTGACTCCTGGGGAGGAGGAAGCAATGTATAGGCTTTAGGTTTAGCTTCAAGGCCAGGAAGGCAAAGGCTTTTGGGTGAGTTCTTATTTGAAGTAGATTTGAAAACATAGCAGGACAACTCATACAGCTAAAGCTTTTTAGTAATCTTTCCTGAATAAGATTGAAAACCCCTGCCTTAAGTTTTGCATATGAAAGTCATACGTGTAGCCCATGAACACAACAATTCCTCGTAGGCTCAGCCAACGGCTGGTTTAATTGAACTTGGCAAAGGTGTGGGAACTCTGGTCTAGCAAGTAAAGACTATGCATGAGAAATAATACACAAAAGCCATGAATATCTTGTAAATTATATCCTTATAAACGGTGAGTTCTGTCACACTCACTGAAATTTGTGTATTATCATAAATAAAGTACCCCCAGTTGCAAAATATGAGGATATGGTCATGAAACTCCTCGGTAACTTATAATATCCTTATAGTTTACAAGAGGGGGTACTCTATTCACTATATATACATATACAATGAATGGGATATAGGCATTCAACATTCATAATACATAGAGGTCAGCAGGTGTGCTCCCAGCATAGAGATGCACTCATGAATGCACAATGCAGCATTTATTATCACTGTAACCCATATATACAGTCACAAGTGTTCCCTAAGACCATAACACATTAGCAGTCTTCCCATACCCAGAATGAGTATTCATTGCCCAAGTGTAGGCACTGCCCTTCAGCTGTTGCTGGACTACAACTCACAAGGGGGTGGGGGCTGATGACAGTTCCAGTGCAACAACATCTGGAAGGCTGTGGCTTGGAGACACGTATTGCGTGTAGTATGATCATCAATGTACAGGTACGTGGAATAATGATTAAACTGGAGCTACTGAGTGCATACTCCATACTACTGTACATTGCTGTGCATCAATACTATTTTACATTGATGTATATCAGGCAATTGATTAATTAAGCTACTTTATCTCCTACTTAATAAGTCAGTTTATATTTACACGGCTCATACAAGCAGCAGAATAATTCCCTTGGCATCTGGGGGGAAGTGATTGGATTGTGTTACATTGACATGCACAATACACTACCCAGACTGCCCAGAGCTACTCCATTCTGCCCAGCGCTCACTTATTCCTTATGCTGCTCTCTAACAAGCAGCTTTTATGTGCGGCCCCTGTAAGTAGAATGCTCCAGCGCTAGGCATTTCATAGGCAGCCGAGCAATGAATTCATTTGTCCTGAATACATGTAGATGGGAGCTGCTGTCCTGCAGATGGAGCGGATGCCCAGGCTACAATGGTGGGGTTACTATACACACACATATTCAGAGAGCACTTTTCATACATATACATTGAGTGAAGTGTTTATACACAGCGTATAGAGACACACACCTCCCTGCCCGTCCCCTCCCCAGCCAGGATCTTTTGTCAATGTCAGCAGTAGCCTCCCCCCCATACCCACCCCCTCCCTGTGTAACAGACCAGCTTCAGCACCACTGAGCATGGACAACGATAGATCCAGCAGCAGACAGACAGACAGACAGACAGACAGACAGACAGAGAGCCTGGGCTTACCTGAGTCAGTCTGGCCTGTAACATGAGCAGCAAGAAGATCATGGTGAAGAGGTGCATCGTATGGGGTGCAGGGGGGCTCCTTACACCTCTACATAGACCCCCGGGGCTAATCCTGCCCTCTTCTTCAGACTCACTCCACATCCGCCTCTTCCTTTCACCCACCCTCCCTTCTTCCTCCTGTCTCTGTTTTTTTGTCCCTTCCTCTCTCTCTCCCTCCCTCCCCTTCATTCTATCTCTCCACCCTTAATTCCTCAGTCCTCTCTTCCCTCCCTCTCTCCTTATTTTATTTCTTCCCTTCTTTTTTCTGTTCTTGCCCTCTATCCCTCCTTCGTGTCTCTCTCTCTCTCTCTCTCTATCTCTCTCTCTCTCTCTCTCTCTCTCTCACTTCTCTTCTGCCAGTTTGATCTCTTCCTTAGCAATTAATGTCTGTCTGCTCTCTCCTCTCCTGCTCTCTCAGTCCCATCACTCTGTTCCCTGTCACCTCACCTCTCCCACTTTTTCCTTTATCCCCAATATATTTACTTTTTCCTCTCAGCTTACCCCCATTGTGCTCCGGCTCAAATCTTACATCTATTCTCCCATATGATGATTCTTTCTCCCCCTTCCTTGTATCTTCAGTGCATTGAGCGTTGCGCTTCTTATCTCTATCCTTCTTCATGTAAGATCTTTCTGCCACTTCCCGGTGTTTAGATACCTAATTTCCCTCTCACCCTCCCTCTTCAAGCGCATGTCCCTCCTTTCATTTCCCTCTCCCAATCTTCTTTTCTCCCACAGTTAGAGTTTCCATCTATTCTCTCATCTGCCTATTGCAAGTGTTTCTCATACCCCAAACACATTGTTTTAATACTCATACCCCAAACAAACACATTGCTTTAATACTCATACCCCAAACAAACACATTGCTTTAATGCTCATACCCCAAACAAACACATTGCTTTAATACTCATACCCCAAACAAACACATTGCTTTAATGCTCATACCCCAAACACATTGCTTTAAAACTCACACCCCAAACAAACACATTGCTTTAATACTCATACCCCAAACACATTGCTTTAATGCTCATACCCCAAACACATTGCTTTAAAACTCACACCCCAAACAAACACATTGCTTTAATACTCATACCCAAAACAAACACATTGCTTTAATACTCATACCCCAAACAAACACATTACTTTAATTCTTATACCCCAAACAAACACATTGCTTTAAAACTCACACCCCAAACAAACACATTGCTTTAATACTCATACCCAAAACAAACACATTGCTTTAATACTCATACCCCAAACAAACACATTACTTTAATTCTTATACCCCAAACAAACACATTGCTTTAATGCTCATACCCAAAACAAACACATTGCTTTAATGCTCATACCCCAAACAAACACATTGCTTTAATACTCATACCCCAAACACATTGCTTTAATACTCATACCCCAAACAAACACATTGCTTTAATACTCATACCCCAAACACACACATTGCTTTAATTCTTATACCCCAAACAAACACATTGCTTTAATGCTCATACCCCAAACAAACACATTGCTTTAATACTCATACCCCAAACAAACACATTGCTTTAATACTCATACCCCAAACAAACACATTGCTTTAATACTCATACCCCAAACAAACACATTGCTTTAATGCTCATACCCCAAACAAACCCATTGCTTTAATACTCATACCCCAAACAAACACATTGCTTTAATACTCATACCCCAAACAAACACATTGCTTTAATACTCATACCCCAAACAAACACATTGCTTTAATACTCATACCCCAAACACATTGCTTTAATACTCATACCCCAAACAAACACATTGCTTTAATACTCATACCCCAAACACACACATTGCTTTAATTCTTATACCCCAAACAAACACATTGCTTTAATGCTCATACCCCAAACAAACACATTGCTTTAATACTCATACCCCAAACAAACACATTGCTTTAATACTCATACCCCAAACAAACACATTGCTTTAATACTCATACCCCAAACAAACACATTGCTTTAATGCTCATACCCCAAACAAACCCATTGCTTTAATACTCATACCCCAAACAAACACATTGCTTTAATACTCATACCCCAAACAAACACATTGCTTTAATACTCATACCCCAAACAAACACATTGCTTTAATACTCATACCCCAAACACATTGCTTTAATACTCATACCCCAAACAAACACATTGCTTTAATACTCATACCCCAAACACACACATTGCTTTAATTCTTATACCCCAAACAAACACATTGCTTTAATGCTCATACCCCAAACAAACACATTGCTTTAATACTCATACCCCAAACAAACACATTGCTTTAATACTCATACCCCAAACAAACACATTGCTTTAATACTCATACCCCAAACAAACACATTGCTTTAATTCTTATACCCCAAACAAACACATTGCTTTAATTCTTATACCCCAAACAAACACATTGCTTTAATGCTCATACCCCAAACATACACATTGCTTTAATACTCATACCCCAAACGCATTGCTTTAATACTCATACCCCAAACAAACACATTGCTTTAATGATATCATTGTATATTCACATTATCCATGATTGATGATTTGATGCCTGTGACTCCCAGAATTTTCATAAGGCAAAAAAGCTGAATGAGCAAAACCTTGCTCCCAAAACTGTACAGATCTCTAATGTTAGAAACATCTCCCCTGTATTCACAGTTATACAATATCAAAAGAGATACATCAGACACATATTTATCACTCTCTGATGTCATAAAGTAACACATTTATACCTCCCTGATGCCGGACAGACCAGATGATCAGTAGCCTGTGTGATGTGAGCAGTCATGGCATTCATCCTATTGATGTGAAGAATTTCAAAGCATGTGTGTTGATATATAATATCGAAAATATACTTTTATTACTGGCTTCTTGTTAGATATACACATGGACAAATTTCATGCTTTTTACAGTGGGGTTACATTATGGGATACATAATCCTTTACGATACATGAGTGAAACTCAGAGTTCCCTGTATTATTTTATATGGTCACAGATGGGCACTCCTCAGTGTCTTCTAATATCCTTATCATTTACAGTAGGGGGTACATTATCCCTTATAATACATGAGTGATACTCAGAGTTCCCTGTATAACTCAGCCTGCAGCCTTGTGCCTTTATATGGTCACAGAACCCCTCAGTGACTTCTAATATCCTTATCATTTACAGTAGGGGTACATTATCCCTTATAATACATGAGTGATACTCAGAGTTCCCTGTATAACTCAACCTGTGTAATTTTACCCAATAGCCAAGCACAGTATATGATATAAAGAAGGCATACACATACTGTTATTGGATTAATTCTCAAACAGGACCTGTTTCCATGACAACACAATAGACTTTTATTTTTCTGTGGGCTCCTGTCATACACATGCGTGCGGTGCATTGAGCTTGGCAGTGTCTGCCCTGTGCCCTGTATATCAGTATATACCATTGTCCTGTGTATTGGCTGAGGGGAAGGCTGGCAATGCTTCTGTCTGTTTAGCTCTAAAGCAAATACATGTGATTATAAACTAGTACCAGTGTGTGTTTGGCAGTATGTGGACTGTTAGCATCTTGCAGGTATGGGACCTATTATCCAGAATGCCTAGGACCTGGGCTTTTCTGGATAACAGATCATTCCATAATTTAGATCTTCATACCTTTACTCTACTAGAAAATCACATAAACAAGCTACTGTTTTATTATGACAGAGAAAAAGGAAATCATTTTTAACAATTTGTATTATTTGGATAAAATAATGGGAGACGGCCTTTCCTTAATTCCGAGCTTTCTGGATAATGGGTTTCCAGATAACGGATTCCATACCTGTACTCTGCAAGGCTACAAATGTATTTGTTATTGCTACTTTTTATGACTGATCTTTCTATTCAGTCCCTCTCCTACTCATATTCCAGTCTCTTATTCAAATCAATTCATGGTTGCTAGGGGAATTTGGACTCTAACAACCAGATGACCGAAATTACAAACTGGAGAGCTGGTGAATAAAAAGCAAAATAACTCGAAACCCACAAATAATAAAAAACAAAAACCAATTGCAAATTGTGTCAGAATATCACTCTCTATATCATACTAAAAGTTGACGCAAAGGTGAACAACCCCTTTAATTCTTATTGGAGGCAAAGCAATCCTGTTGGGTTTATTTAATGTTGACATGATTTTTTTAGCAGGCTTAAAGTATGGAGATCCAAATAACGGAAA
This sequence comes from Xenopus petersii, assembly GCA_038501925.1. NCBI lineage: Eukaryota > Metazoa > Chordata > Amphibia > Anura > Pipidae > Xenopus > Xenopus petersii. Next base: position 143,909,005 of record CM076676.1, on the reverse strand, counting down.
GAACCGTTATCTGCAAACCCCCCAGGTCAGGAGGGTCATTCTGGATAATAGATCCCATACCTGTACTCTGCACATGCCTGGCTTTAAAGGAGAAGGAAAGCTATGGAGGCATTTTATTGCCAATAGATTAGCTGCAATAGTGCAAGCTAGAATGCTATATTTATTCTGTAGAATATTTTACCATACCTGAGTAAAAAGCTCTAGAAACTCTCTGTTTGTTTAGGATAGGAGCTGCAGTATTAATGTGGTGTGACATCACTTCCTGCCTGAGTCTCTCCCTGCTCTGGGCTCAGATTACAGTAGAGAAGGGAGGGGTGGGGGAGAGGAGCAAACTGAGCATGCTCTTGCCCAGGGCAATGAGGTTTAAGCTGAAGGCAGGAAGTCTGATACAGAAGCCCATGAGTACACAATAGAAGGTAAGAAATGCAGTGTTTCTTTTGACAGGGGACTCAGAGCAACATTACTTTGGGGGTTTACTGGTATATTTAGATGGACCTTTCTGTTAAGGCTTACTTAGTTTTAACCTTTCCTTCCCCTTTAACAAGCAACTGATCGACTAGAATTACTAAGGGTGTCTAACAACCTGGCTTTCCCCCCCCCCAATTATTTTACCTATCTTTCTCCTTTAATACCAGTTTAATTGATATTGTTTTTTTCATAATAATTTGTTTCATACTTGTTATGTTTTGGTAGCTGAGGATGAGTAGAATACTAGAGTATAACAGTGCTTTATTAGCAGGTTCATGCAGCCATTACACTTCGACAGTAGTTTGAACTCTAATACTTTTAAGCAGTATAGAAAGTACTATGTACACAGTATAACTCTTGTGCACAGTGACACCTACAGGCCCTTTGTATAAACACCACAATACTAATGTGTTCTTCTAGTCTTTCCCAGATCTGTCAAGTGTTGACACAATTTGACACTCACTCATTACAGGTAAGAAGCCGAATCTCCTGCTTTCCTTCTCCTTTAAGAACAGGGCAGCTTTGTGCCTATAGGTGCGAGAAGTCAGTAGGGCGGAATCGAAAGTCTCTTTCGAGTGCCAACCTATTCACTATCAAGCACTAGTGATGGGCGAAGTTTGTCGGCAAAAAAGTCACAAATTACCCGCAAATAGTGATGGGCGAATTTTAAACCGCCACGACAGTTCGCCGGCGTCAAAAAAAATGGACGCCAGTGCAATTTTGCCAAAAACAGAAGCCGGCGTAAAAAAAGCTGTTTCGCGATTTTTCGTCCTTTCGATTGAAGCAAAATGCTCCAAATTCGCCCATCACAAACCCGAAAATTTCACGAAACGGCGAAAAATGGTGAAATCGGAAAAGTTCACAAAAATTTTGCAAAATTCGACAGTTTCACGAAAATTTTTTCGAAAATCTGAAATTTGAAAATTGACGCTGGCGAATTTATTTGACGGCTGCGAAACGCGCAAATTTGTTGCAAATTCGTTCCAGGCGTATTTATTCGCCCATCACTATCAAGCACCAGGATTTGAGCTAGACAAGTGTGGGTGCAATTCATCTGGGGTACAACCATGCAATTTAGTTAAAACTTTGTACTTGGGTGCAAATAATATTAAGTGCTGGACATAAGACAAGCTCCTGGCTTGCTCCTACGTAAAGCAATAACATAGCCGGGAATTTCCAAGAGTCGGAATAATTTTTTTAATGGATCATGGCTACAGGCAACAGGGGAGAGTGTTTCGTGCCGCGCTCTCTGCACTTTTTCACAGCATTTGTTATTAATCTGTCGACTCTTCCCGTTGATGCTGATTTAGTGAGAGAGACCCCCCTCCTTTGACATGTCATCATCGCAAGTCATGAGAACATGGAAACTGCTGGAAGGAATTGACATGAGGAGTTATGATGAGCTGGAGGGTGAGCAAGCTGCCACTTACGCTGTCTTGTGCCAAGGAAATGATCATTAACGTTGGTCTGGAAATTATAAGCCTCGTTGGTGAACCCAGTTAATAATTAAAGGAGAACTAAACCCTAAAAACTAATAGGGCTAAAAATGCCATGTTTTAGTTAATGAACATATTGCACGAGGCTAAAGTTTCAGCTTGTCAATAGCAGCAATGATCCAGGACTTCAAACTTGTCACAGGGGGTCACCATCTTGGAAAGTGTCTGTGACACTCACATGCTCAGTGGGCTCTGATTGGCTGTTGAGAAGCTAAGCTTAGGGCTCGTCACTAATTATCCAGCAGAAAATGAGCTTCCCCTGTAATATAAGCTGATGCTACAGGTTTGCTGATTATTAAATTCTGATGCTAATTGCACTGGTTTCTGTGCTGCCATGTAGTAATTATCTGTATTAATTACTAATCAGCCTTATATTGTGACATTTCTATTCTATGTGTACTGTATATTGTGAGTGGGTCCCTAAGCTCAGTAAGTGACAGCAGCACAGAGCATGTGCAGTGAATCAGCAGAAAAGAAGATGGGGAGCTACTGGGGCATCTTTGGAGACACAGATCTTTACTGCTAAAGGGATGTGGTTGCCTTGGGCTGGTACAGAAGCACAAAACATAATTTTCAGCATTTCTAGCTACTTCTTTAGTTTAACTTTCCTTGTCCTTTAAGTGCTGATGACATTAGTGCTGCTTGGTACTGACCAGTAGAACATTGTATCATGGTGATGCCTAAACTGTGGTGATGCTCCCCTGTGGGGGTCTGGAGCAGTGGCTTGCTCTTAAGAGGTGCAAGCCACCACACCAGGCTGTATCACAGGATCACGCGAGTCCTTTAGCTTTTTCTTATTGTTGGATCCATGGCGCAAAAAGAGGAAGATATTTATCCATAACCCCATAAGAAGCTGCCTTCATAAATATCCTAGAAGAAAGCCACTACGATCTTTTGGGTCCTTCCTTGTAACACTTATAAGGTGAAACCAGTTGGTTTGCTTTTCACACAAGAGGTGGCAACATTCTGAAACAATATTACTCTATATTCTGTTTTGTTTGTCTGTCTCCTGTGCCTTTGGCGCTGGCTTTTTATTGTTAGTGACAAATTTGCGGACTTGGAGGGATACAATTGGGAGCCGGCTGGGATTTGTGGACACAATTGAACCTTGGGCCTATTTTTCTTCAAGGATACCTCCGGAGCAGTGGTGTCAGGGCCCTTTCCTGAATTTTGACCAATGGCAGATGTAAGTGGCCATAGACGCACAAATAATATTGTACAAAACAAATTTTCGTACGATATTTGGTGCGTTTGATGGGAAAAGAGCCGACCGACATTGGCAGAAGACTTGGATATCGGTCGGCTCGTCGATCAGGCTGGACGGAAAATTTTGATCGGGTGCCTTTGAAGGGACCCAAACATCAGCCATTGTTAGTGCTGAATGGTCAGATACAGGTAGAATTCTATTGTTTCTATTTGTATATCTGAAGATTCAGCTCTACACGTTTGTATTGAAACTAACAATCGTTCTTGGAAAGATCCTTTCCAAGAAAGATCATAATTGTTACGTCAGTGCTGGACTATGTCTTCTGCAACAACCCCAGTGGGTGCAAGTTCTATTAAAGGAGACATATAGGATAAATGAAAAAACCCTAATTTTGTAGGCGATTATAAGTAATATATGGTGTTGCTTTTACATGGTGCTAAAAATTAATATTATCTTTAAAAATACCCCCTTTATAGGAGCTCCCTATAGATGTTCTCTGGTCCCTGTCTGTGTTTCAAATGAGGGGTGGGCGTGTCCTAACGGTCCCTGCCAGAAGCACAGTAGGAGGGGACAGCCAATCACAGCACTGCAGTCACACAAGCACAGACAGGCTTCAGTTCCCTATCAGGTCCTGCTAGCTGCTGATTGGTTCCTGTCCTACAGTGCAGTGAGCTGAGAGCCACCGGCTCCCCTGTACAGCCTGGGAATTCAGGGAGCAGGAAGTGGAAGAGAAGGGAGGGATTATTAGGGTTTTTGCAGAAATTTTCAATAAATCAGCCTGAAACACTACTTTTTATAGCACAATTCTTCTATATCTAAAAGAGTATAATGCACTGGTACGTTGTTATTTTTTACACAATATGTCTCCTTTAAAGGAGCACTTAGGGTAAGGGCACACCTGGAGATTCAGGGAGATTTAGTCGTCTGTCTACTAATCGCCTCTTCTTTGGGGCGACTAATTTCCCCGAACTGTCTTCCACCTGCTTCAATGAAAAAACGACGGCGGCATGGCAGTTGCAGCGCTTCATTTTCCGAAGTTGCCCAAAGTTTCCTCAACAGGAGTGCATTGCCGCTGGTGTTTTTTCATTGAAGCAGGCGATAGACACAGGGAAGCAGTACTGGGAGATTAGTTGTCCCAAAGAAGAGGCGATTAGTCGCCAGGCGACTAAATCTCCCCGAATCTCCAAGTGTGCTCTTACCCCTTCTAGATATTTTATATAAAGAACTATAAATGATTGATGATACACACTGTATACCATCCAGGTAGGGTTGCCACCTTTTCTGGAAAAAAATACCGGCCTTCCTAAATTCTTGACGTTTTTTCCTATTAATAACATTGGCATCAAGCATCAATTTTACCGGCCAGGCTGGTAAAATACCGGCCAGGTGGCGACCCTACTGCCAGGAGGGCTTAAATTGTATTTATGTTTTATTCTTTAATTTTATGGAGTCCATAGACAGGCTGGAGGTTGTTTAAAACATTAGAAGGCCACATTCAGCCTACAGACCTCCAATTATTATGCCAATAATACATTCATTTTAGCTTAGACAAACATATGACCCGTTCATTGAATGAGTTCTGTGCTTTGTCCTGGCAGAGGGTCGCACACTGGGGGTCAGGGGGAAAATGAAGGGGATTTTAGAAATTAGATTTAGGGCACCAGTATTTCTGGATCATCTTTTGTAAGGCTCTGATCTTAGTGTTAGGCTTTCATTGCTCACCCATAAAGTAGGGGCTAGTTTACAGAAGAGGTGAGTGTGTGGGGGGGTACTCACTAATTACCAATGCAGTTATCTATAAGAATACAAGTAGAACATCTGTCTCAATGAGAGGACGACTGTTGAGCTGTTGTGTGCTAAACAGAAAAAATATCAGGCACAGTTCATATATCCAACTAATTATAAATCTGCTGGTTAATAGAATGCTGAGCGCTTTAGTGAGTCCTTGCCTTTCCTATTGTTTTTGTCTTGAAACTTCTTACTAATTAAAATAGTATCTTAGCAACATTGCAGAGGGGTTGTAATGATCACTTTCTATCCACAGCCCAATCAAACTAAATGGCATATGGGGGCGGTGAATTTGGTGAAGTTTTGGGCTTATATTAAATAGAAAGCAGAATTATGTTCAGTACAGCAGACTATGTGCAAACTCGATGGGTTGTAGCTACTACAGGTTTAATTGTTGTTGGGTTAACATGATCCCTGGGAGCCTAAGTCAGGAGTTACCCGTGAGCCACAGTCAAATGTAAAAAGGTTTGGAGAGCAGCACAAGCATGAAAAAAAGTCCTGGGGTGTCAAATGAGTACTGTGATTGACTATTGGTAGCCTCTATATGGACTGGCAGCCTACAGGAGACTCTGTTTGGCAGTACATCTGGTTTTTATACAACCAAAACTTGCCTTCAAGCCTGGAATTCAAAAATAAGCTCCTGCTTTGAGGCCACTGGGAGCAACATCCAAGGGTTGGGGAGAAACATGTTGCTCATGAGCCACTGGATGGGGACCACTGGTTGCTCCTATTGTTTATTAAGGGTACTTACATCCAAGAATTCACCTTGCACTACCATATACTTGTACTAAGTTCCATTAAGTCAATCCTGCCTCTTCTGTTCATCATGGGAAAGTGACACTGTGTAACCACAGAGCATCTGCAACAAAGGTTTCCCACAATGAGTTGTGTCAATAGGTGAAGTAGACTTGTGCCAATATATTAAGTGATCCCAAAGCTATTATCCACCAGTTGCATTACATTTGCAGGTGTAGCTCCCCATGTGGCCACAATTATGGTGGAATTCTGGGGGAATGTTGCATTATGAGTTAAAAAAAACAATGACTATTTGTATCCAGAATTGTCCTTTGCAGATCATTAGGAAAAGGTGATATTTGAAAATTGGAAAACATTTTCTAAAAGTAAGCAACCCCTTTAAATACTTCCATTATGTGAAGGTATAGCAGTACATTAATGTCTAATGCAGACCTGTTGGGGTTAGGGCTGGTTTACATTGGGGTCACTAGTTACACCTTGGACACGTGATCCAGTATATATAACCTGTCCTAAGTAATGAAATAATATCCAATTTCAGGTTTCTTTAGGCTGCCAATAATCCAAGCAAGGATGGGTAGTTGATAGGACCTTAAACTAGGGATGCACTGATTCCATTATTTGGGACTCGGGCCAATCCCTGAATCCTTCATGAAAGATTCATCCGAATATCCAACCAAATCTGAATCAAACAGGAAGGTAAAAAGTGGAAAAAAACTTTTTTACAGTTACATGATTTCATCTACCGCCATTCATTTGCATATGCAAATTAGGATTGAGATTTGGTTCGGTCAGGCATGAGGAATCCTGCTGAAAAAGGCCGAACCCCACATAGCCCTCATTCTATTCTTCAGACACAAAGTACACACGGTAGGTATCCTACTACCAGATATGAGGTAGGAAGATGCCTGCACATCAAGTATGCCATGTACTGGGGTGGCAAAAGCTGGTGTGGATTGAGGGTCCAAGATAGTAAAAATGCAGGCTGTGAGTCTGGGGGTGGTCCAACTGATTGACTATCATACGGCTAATGATCAACTTGGCGGAGGGCTTTACTTACCTTTAATTGGACTATCAATTATTTAAAATGAGTGATAGCCAGGGTCTGACTGGGCCGACAGGACACCGGGAAAAAACCCAGGAGGGTTTGGGGGCCCCAAATCAGCTGCCCCGGTGGGCCCTGGGCTCCCCTGTCTGACTCTGATGATAGCTATGACAATGCAAAGATTGTCACAAGGCCCATGAGCAAGATATGACCCACCAAGAATATTTATATGGCTCCCAGGCCGCCCAAGAACAGTTTGCATGACATCATTGCATTGTGTTAATCAAGAACCTAGCATGTGGTATATTGGATAATCAGCATGTGGTATATTGGATAAACAGTGCTTGACATGGAGGCCACTGGACAGAGCTGCTCTATTGGATGGGAGGAAGGCTGTTTGCAAAACAGATTATGGATTTAATGCATACATTGTAGCACTGCTGTACAGTAGCTGATGGTATAATAGGAGAGAGCTGTGCAATAGGGAGTCTGTGCCGATGAGAGCTAAGCATTTCCCTGAGACAGCATGAAAGCGAGTCTGAAGCAGTAACAGCCCTACTCCATACTGAGCCCGGTGACAGTCAGTGCAGACACCTAACAGCTGATCACAGTGTGCATCAATCTGACGGCTAATCACAGAGCCGACTGTCATCCTCGTGGTCTCTGGAACTGCAACCACATATCAAGTCACAATAAAAGCAGGTAGATCACAGGCGTGCAATAAATATCACAAATAAAACTCCAAACACACTGTCTGTGCTAATAATTATTGGATTTACCAAGAGACTAAACAAATAAACTAAGCCCTGCTGCCTTTTTATAGCCATACGGACTCTACTGGAGATGGGCTTTTTCTTTGTGGGGTAAAGCAAAGAGTCCAGGTTCTCATGATGGAGTTTTTAAAGGGTCCCTAAAATTGATAGTGCCTTCTGACTCTTCTAAAGGCCAAGCACAAACACAGTATCTGTCAGGGAGCCGGGAGCTCCCTCCAGGGAGGTTGTCAGGATCAAGGAGGAAGCCCTCTTGAGGGTACAAGGTCGCGGTGTCCAAAGGGTTAAACGAAGAATAGTCAGGATCAGGCAAGAGTTCACAGGCAGGCAGAATACACACAAGGTCCAAAGTCCAGGCAAAGGGTCAGGATACAAGGCAGGAACAAGATTAGGCAAAAAGGCACACAGGGAACCCAGGATATGCTTCAGGAAAGTAATCCTATTCTTGGGCGCCATACTGGTGTCTAGTTGGAGCTTTTATATTCAAATTTGGCGCCATTCTGACGTCATCGACGCTCCTGCGCCGACGTCGGCGCGCTGACGTCATCGCCCGGCGCCGCTACCCACGTGGCGGCCATGGGCGCCGCCATTTTGGGAGCGACGCCGGCAAGGATGGACGCGCCGCCCGGAGCTCCTGGGCCTGCTCCGGGCGGCGATCGTTACAGTACCCCCCCCCTCACGGGGGGCCTCCGGACCACCAGGACTTGGCTTCTGGGGAAACTTGGAATGGAACTCCCTCACTAGACGAGGAGCGTGAACATCACGGTGTCCTTCCCAGGAGCATTCTTCAGGGCCAAAGCCCTTCCACTGAATGAGGTACTGAAGGGACCCTCTGGAGACTCTGGAGTCTAGGATTTTCTCCACCTCGTACTCGAGTTGACCCTCCACAGAGATGGCAGGAGGAGGAGACTGACCGCCAGAGAACCGGTGGTTGATGGCGGGTTTCACCAGAGACACGTGGAACACGTTGGGGATTCTCATCTCTGGTGGAAGCTGGAGTCTGACAGCCACAGGGTTGATTATCTCCAAGATGGGAAATGGTCCCACGAATTTTGGACCCAACTTGGGAGAAGGGATCTTCAACCGGATATTCCTGGAAGAGAGCCAGACATTATCACCCACCTTGTAGAGAGGAGAGGATCTTCGACGACGATCCGCGAAAGTCTTATGAACAAGAGCGCTCTTCTCTAGGTTCAACTTGGTAGCAGCCCAAATAGCAGACATATGGGCTGCGGCATCGTCAGCAGCCGGGACGTCAGATAGCACAAAGTCTTGGGGAAAAGCTTGAGGATGCTGACCATATACCGACATGAACGGAGACCTTCCTGTAGAGGAATGACAAGCATTATTATGAGCGAATTCCGCCCATGGGAGGAGATCAGACCAGTCATCCTGGCAGAGGGATACGTGGTTCCTCAGGAACTGTTCCAGGGCTTGGTTGACACGTTCAGCTGCCCCATTCGTCTGCGGGTGGTATGCAGATGAAAACTGAAGAACAATTCCCAGGTCTTTGCATAAGGAACGCCAGAACTTGGCAGTAAACTGGGTGCCTCTATCGGAGACGATCTCCACCGGGAAACCATGCAGGCGGAAGATGTACTGGATAAATAGCTGGGACAACTCCACCGCAGAGGGCAACTTCTTCAGAGGGATGAAATGGGCCATTTTGGAGAAGCGATCAATGACAACCCAGATCACAGTGTTCCCACAGGAGGGAGGAAGTTCGACAATGAAATCCATGGACAGGTGGGTCCAAGGACGGGAAGGAACCGGCAAAGGCTGTAGTAACCCACTGGGGCGGGAGTGACTTGACTTGGATGTGGCACAAACATTACAAGCAGCAACAAAGTCCTTCACATCCTTGCGGATATCAGGCCACCAGACCAGGCGTCGTAAGAGTTCAAGAGTCTTAGCTGGGCCAGGGTGTCCGGCCTGCCTGGAGCAATGGGTCTGTTGCAGGATAGGCAGACGCAGCTCAGGAGGAACAAATGCCATCCCAATGGGAGTATCTGAAGGAGCAGAAGACTGACCAGCCAGGATTTGGTCGGCAAACTGTGGATACAGGGAGGCAATAATCTTGACTGGAGGGATGATTGGCTCTTGTCTTTCAGGAGAACGGTCCACCGGAGTGAAGCTACGAGACAAGGCATCGGCCTTCCGATTCTTGGAGCCTGGGCGATAAGTCAAGATAAAATTAAATCGAGAGAAGAAGAGAGCCCACCTTGCCTGTCTGGGGTTTAGCCTCTTGAGGGACTGGATGAACTCGAGATTCTTATGGTCGGTGTAAATCTGAACAGGAATCAGAGAACCCTCCAAGAGGTGAAGCCACTCTTCAAGGGCAAGTTTAACAGCCAAGAGTTCTCGGTTCCCGACGTCGTAGTTCTGTTCTGCGGACGAGAACTTCTTGGAGAAATAAGCACAGGGGTGCAACTTCCCATCAGCGGGATGTCTCTGAGACAAGATGGCTCCGGCTCCGACTTCAGAAGCATCAACTTCGATGCAGAAGGGTAGTTCAGGATTGGGGTGTCGGAGGACAGAAGCGGATGTGAAGGCCTCTTTCAAGGACTGAAAAGCTTCAATGGCAGATGGGGGCCACAAGCTGGGTTTACCCCCTTTCCGGATGAGGGCCAGGATAGGTGCAATGCGGGAAGAGAACCCCCGGATAAACTGTCGATAATAATTAGCAAATCCGATGAATCTCTGGATTGCCTTGGTACTCAGTGGGAGAGGCCACTCCTGGATGGCCGACACTTTCACGGGGTCCATCTCAAATCCCTCTGGAGAGATAATGTACCCTAGGAAGGGGATCTTGGATACCTCGAAGACACACTTCTCCAACTTGGCGAAGAGAGAGTTCTTCCTCAGACGAGAGAGTACCTCCTTCACCTGGGAGCGATGACTTTCAAGGTCCTTGGAGAAGATTAGGATGTCGTCCAAATATACGACTACGAACCTTCCTAGGAGATCTCGGAACACATCATTAACAAACTCCTGGAAGACGGCAGGGGCATTGCATAGGCCGAAGGGCATAACGAGATATTCATAGTGCCCGTCACGAGTGTTGAAAGCCGTCTTCCATTCGTCACCCTCACGGATGCGAATGAGGTTGTACGCCCCCCGGAGATCCAACTTAGAGAAAATCTTCGCCCCCTTCAGCTGGTCGAAGAGCTCTGCAATCAAGGGCAATGGGTACCTGTTTTTTACAGTGATTTTATTCAGGCCCCGGTAGTCTATACATGGCCGAAGGCCTCCGTCCTTCTTCTCCACGAAGAAGAACCCAGCCCCCGCAGGAGAGGTAGAAGGGCGGATAAACCCCCGCTGGAGATTTTCTTGGATGTATTCCTTCATTGCGGTAGTCTCTGCAGGAGAGAGAGGGTAAGTGCGACCTCTAGGGGGCATGGCTCCTGGCTGGAGTTCGACAGGACAGTCGTAAGAGCGATGTGGAGGAAGGAATTCCGCAGACTTTTTACAGAACACATCGGAGAATTCCTTATAACAGGAGGGAAGAGTTTTTAACTCGGTTGAGGAGATAGTTACCTTCTTGAGGGGTTTTGCAGGAAGGCAATGCTGTTGGCAGAATGGGCTCCAACGAGAAACCTGCCCTGTGGACCAGTCTATGGTGGGATTGTGCAGGCGCAGCCAGGGGAGACCCAAAACAACTGGAACAGCGGGACAAGAGATAATAAGAAACGAAAGTCTCTCTCTATGCAGGGTCCCAACCTGCACGGGTAGTTCGCCAGTGGTCATCGTGAGTACAGACTCCAGGGGTTTATCATCTATGGCGACGATCCGCATGGGAGAAGGCAAAGGAAATAAGGGAATTCCCATGTGCTTAGCAAAGAGAGCGTCTATGAAGTTACCCCCAGCACCGGAATCAATGAAAGCATTCCCGAAGATGGTCTTATCAGTCAGACGAATCTGGAAGGGAAGGAGAAACCTGTGTGAGTTTTCTAGGGTCTTCTCCTGAGACTTATCACGAGACTTTTGAGTAGTGCCCCCTACATGAGTTACCATAGTCATACCTCGGGGTACAAAACTCTTAGCCTTTGCAGGACAGGCATTGGCGAAGTGGGAATGTCCGCCACAATACAGACACAGGCCTGACATCCGTCTACGGAGTCTCTCTTGTTCAGTGAGGCGAGTTCTTCCCACTTGCATGGGTTCCTCCTGGAGAGAAATGGGTGCTTGGGCAGGCGGGGTGACGGGAGCCTGCAGGAGAGGCCTCTGGAAGCGGGGTGCCAATATGGGTTGAAACCTCCTGACACGATCTCTCAGACTTTGATGCTCTCTCAGAAGAGTGTCCACCTTGACTGCTAAGGCGATGAGGTCCTCAAGTTGCGTGGGTAATTCACGGGAGACCAGGTCATCTTTGATGCGGAGGGAGAGACCATTATAAAATGCAGTATGGTATGCGTCGTTGTTCCAACGCGTCTCAGCAGCAAGTGTACGAAATTCGATAGCATACTCTGCTACACTGCGACTCCCTTGGCGGATTTGGAACAGACGGGAAGCAGCGGATGTCACCCGGCCGGGAGCATCGAAGACGATCCGGAATTCTTTGAGAAATGCCTCTGAGTTATCCATCAGTGGGGACTGCTTCTCCCAGTGTGGAGATGCCCACTCGAGAGCTTTCCCTGCCAGACGAGTAATCACGAACCCCACCTTGGCACGTTCAGAGTCAAATTCAGTGGGGTGCAGGGCAAAGCGAATTTGGCACTGATTCACGAATCCTCGACAGGCTTGAGGATCGCCATCGTAGAGAGGCGGAGCAGGAATATGTGGACCAGAAGTGGAGGGCTGGGTAGCCATGGCAGCAGCCGCTTGCGGAGAAGGTGCCGGCAGGAGGGGCGCTGGTGTCAACAAGGAGAGCTTTTCCAGGATCGCCTCCAGCGTGTGTCCCACGTAATTCTGCCGGGCTTCATATGCCTCCATGCGGGAATGCAGGCCCCGAAAGGCCCTGCCGAAATCTGGCTGAGCTTCCTCAGTGGGATCCATGGCCCAAGAATAATGTCAGGGAGCCGGGAGCTCCCTCCAGGGAGGTTGTCAGGATCAAGGAGGAAGCCCTCTTGAGGGTACAAGGTCGCGGTGTCCAAAGGGTTAAACGAAGAATAGTCAGGATCAGGCAAGAGTTCACAGGCAGGCAGAATACACACAAGGTCCAAAGTCCAGGCAAAGGGTCAGGATACAAGGCAGGAACAAGATTAGGCAAAAAGGCACACAGGGAACCCAGGATATGCTTCAGGAAAGTAATCCTATTCTTGGGCGCCATACTGGTGTCTAGTTGGAGCTTTTATATTCAAATTTGGCGCCATTCTGACGTCATCGACGCTCCTGCGCCGACGTCGGCGCGCTGACGTCATCGCCCGGCGCCGCTACCCACGTGGCGGCCATGGGCGCCGCCATTTTGGGAGCGACGCCGGCAAGGATGGACGCGCCGCCCGGAGCTCCTGGGCCTGCTCCGGGCGGCGATCGTTACAGTATCAGATTCAATCATGGCAATGCACATGCTCAGGGTCATCTCCCTCTTCTGTCTCTAAAGATTTGGACCTTGGGGCACATACAATTGGTCAGAGTCCTGCAAATATCCCATTTTTTCTGCCTTTGTTTACTTATAAAAGTTCAACTGATTTAAAAGAACATTGTGACACCATCCAGCCCAGTTACAGGCTGGAGAGCCATCCGATTGGCTGCGCACCCCAGTGTATCCTTGGGAGAGAGGGAGTGCCTGACTTTGGAGCCTTTTGTACAGGGTCTCTGACATAGTTTAACAAGGTTTCTATGCTGAAAGATCCAGCCAGAACCAAGCCTTGTGAAACTGTTCAAGCTGTTGCATCTGCGGAAGTACAGAAAGAGTCCATTCTGTTCCCTGCCAAGCTGCTAGAGACTCGGGAGGAGAAAAGTGCCACTGGTGAGATTGATCCTGCTGAAGAGCTGCCTGTAATCTCCAGTGTGACTGCCTCTGAGAGCACCCTGGTGAGTGAGCCACCCAAGGGAGGATACTGGCAAGGATACAAGCGTGGGGCCCCAATTTGAGGACAGGTCTTGTGAATTTACCTGCTACGTGGGTGCGCCTGCTAAGTTCCAAAGGGAGAGGTACTTTTGGGAAAGGTAGCGTTACCTGGAGTATAAGAGCTCTTGGGAAGGGACATTTCAATTGAACTGAACTGTGTGGTTATTAACCCCTTCCAGAGGATTGGGACTTTTATAATTAAAAGGACTGTGTTGGAGAAACAGGCAGGTACCTAATGGTGATTTAGGTAGGTCTCACATGTCCCCAATGCAGTTGTGTATTGTGTATTAGTTCTTTCACTACTGTTTTATATAAAGTTTATATTTGTTTCATTTGCAAACTGTGTGTTTATTTTTCCAAGTGGAAATTTCCTGAGTTGTTCCCTAGGTGGAGGCACTGCGCTGTAAATCCTAGTTCCCAGTATTTTTCATATGAAAAAAGGGACTCCGGGCCCCTGGATTGGGTTAATTGCAATTTAAAGAGACAGTAACCAAATTAGGGTTACACTCATTTATTAGCTATTGTTCTGTCCGTTCCTGTTAAGCCCACAAACAGTAGCTTGTCTTCACATCTTCACCTGCCAGTGCACTGGCCAACATAGTCCATGAAATTTCAAACCCGCCTGATCCCCAAACTGACCAATATCCACGCAACATTGACATTGGGTGGAATTAGAGAGCCATCATACACGCAATGAAAGTTTCATATATGCATAAACGGCCACCTTATTCGTTTATATTAGCACTGCCCAACATGCATTTTTTCAGTATAATGTCCAGCGGTCACTGATAACTCAATGCCAATGTTGAACAGACACAGGTTAGACTGCATATTGAAATCTTCCCGTACTTTGCTTGTCCCATAGTCCCACTTTTTCACGCCAAATACATTAGGGTCAATGGACATTTTGTTACCACAGTTTTGTGATGATATTGAGCAATTCCGCTAAACACTTGAATCTGATACCGGTATAGAATCTGTTATCCAGAAAGCTCCAAATTACGGAAAGGGAGTCTCCCATGGACTCCATTTTATCCAAATAATCCACATTTTTAAAAAATGATTTCCTTTCTCTCTGTAATAATAAAACAGTAGCTTGTACTTGATCCCAACTAAGATATAATTAATCCTTATTGGAAGCAAAACCAGCCTATTGGGTTTATTTAATGTTTACATGATTTTATAGTAGACTTAAGGTATGAAGATCCAAAATGAAAAAATTGGTTTCCCGAAGGTCCCAGCATTCTGGATAACAGGTCCTATACCTGTATAATATAAATCTGAGAAGGTTATAGCCACATTTCTACTCTCCTATTTCCTTTCATTTTAGCTGGAAAAAAGAGTCAGTGGTCTGAAATGCCTCTTATATCTCCGCCCTGTAATATGATTTTTTTTTTTGACATAAGAAAAGTGGGAGATAGGAGCAAATAAACAAAGTCATATGATGAATCTTTTCTCATCTCTTCTGCCTCTTTATTAAGATAAGGACTACATATTGAGCCTCAACAGAAAAGTGGAAGGGGAGGAAGAATAAAACAGTTTCCCTTATACAACTAAAAATTTTTATGATTTATAAATTAAAAATGATTTAGACACTAGATTAAAGGAATAGTTCAGTGTGAAAATAAAAACTGGGTAAATAAATAGGCTGTGCAAAATAAAAAATGTTTCTAATATAGTTAGTTAGCCACAAAGTTAATATATAAAGGCTGGAGTGAACAGATGTCTAATAAAACAGCCAGAATCCAACTTCCTGCTTTTCAGCTCTATGGGGCAAATTCACTAAGATGCGAAGTTGCGCCAGGCCAGGCGTATTTTCGCCAGCGCTCCGCAAATTCACTAAAATCCGAAGTTGCGCACAGGGGTAGCGTTAGTTTGCGAAGTTGCGCTAGCGTTAATTCGCCAAGCGAAGCGAAGTTTCGCTAGCGATGGTTAATTTGCATACAGCGTGAAATTCAAATTTCAATGGAGGAACACATATCTGCACTACAAATGCCTAGAAAACCTTCAAATCAGCAAATACAAATTTTATTTTGCCCTACACATGTGCCCACTGTCTAGGTAAGTTGCCATGAGTCAGGAAATGTAGGGGGGAAGGAGGGGAGCCCCAAAAAATTTTCGATCTTTCTCAGCCTATCACCCATCATGTAGAAAACACGCCAGCGTTTTTTGGGACTTAGAAAAAAAATTGAAACAATCCCTATCTACTCTATTGCACTTCGCCAGGTCTGAGGTGGCGAAGGAAGTCTAGCGTAAAAGGTAGCGTTCAGTACACTGCGCAAGTTAGTGAATTTGCGTAGTTACGTGGCTAGCGAAAATTCGCCTGGCGTAAGTGTGCGAAGTAACACTAGCGAATTTACGCCTGCGTTCGTTAGTGAATTTGCGCAGTAACGAAAATGCCATACGCTAGCGAATTAACACTAGCGTTCGGCGCTTAGTGAATTTGCGCCTATAAGTTAGTCAGCGACTTGAAGGGGGGCGACATGGGACATTTCTGTTCAGTGAGTTTGTAATTGACCCTCAGCATTCAGCTCAGATTCAAAAGCAACAGAAATGACCCATGTGGCCCCCCCTCAAGTCTCTTATTGGTAACCAGGGCAACCAGTCAGTGTCAACCAAGAGAGCTGATAAGTAGTGCTCTGACTGACATGTTATACATCAAATCACTCCAGCTTTTATACATTACATTTTTGGCTAACTAACTATATTAGAAACATTTTTTATTTTGCACAGCCTATCTATTTACCCAGTTTTTATTTTTACACTGAACAATTTCTTTAACCTGATTTTAGAGCTACTTTTCAATTGTAAGTAAAACTTTTCCTTCAGATGATGATTTCCTTGTTAGCAGACTGGGGTTGCTGGAAAGTGAAGTTCATTAGCAGCCATATATCTATCAAATGTTAGATGTCCCCGAATTTAACAACATGAAAATGCTTGAGCTCTATGGAAGGAATTCTGCAGGTTTTCACAATATTTTTAATATTAAATTGGTTCCAGCTATGCAAATAGAAATCTGTCCAAAAAAATCTAATCAAGGCAGTTCCAACCAACGCACAGAAGTCGAAGATTTCAAATGGAAGAAATGGGCGAACGTTCAAATCTCTGCGATACGGGACAAAGTCATTACCTTATTCTCATGAAGCTCTGAGAAATAAAACATCCTTCATTTATGCTCTCAGGGTAATTTCACTGCAAATAATTCACTCTGCGATATAAAATGTCATTCCTAACCCAACAATTGTATTTTTTTCTAGTTGTAATATTGGTGTGTAGGCTCCATCTCAGGTCATTTTGCCTGTGATTTCAGAAAGAGCCAGTTCTGCACTATGAAACTGCTTTCTGGCAGGCTGTTGTTTCTCCTACTCAATGTAACTGAAGGAGTCTCAGTGGGACATGGATTTTTACTACTGAGTGCTGTTCTTAGATCTACCAGGAAACTGTTATCTGGTTACCTTCCCATTGTTCTGCTAATGGGCTGCTGGGGGGGTGATATCACTCCAACTTACAGTGCAGCAGATTGACTGACGTTTATCAGAGCACAAGTCACATGACTGGGGGATGTTAGGAAACTGACAATATGTCTAGCCCCATGTCACATTTCAAAATTAAATATAAAAATATCTGTTTGCTCTTTTGAAAAATGGATTTCAGTGCAGAATTCTGCTGGATCAGCACTATTAACTGATGCGCTTTGAAAAAACATGTTTTCCCATCGTAGTATCCCTTTAAGATTTGCCAAGAAAACAAAACCTTTTTTTTCTGCCTAATTTACTTAGGTGCCAGTATTTTACATATCTCTGCTGCTGGAACGTCAAGCAACTTTCTGGGTTTGGAACCGTGAAACAGACAAATAAAACGAGATTAATGGAGCATCTAGAACATTTACAAAGACGCATTTAAAAGGTATTTAAATATAAGGTTACCGTGGTTTGACTGGCCATATGGCAGCTGCTGGAAAATGAATTTAGCTCCTGACTTAATACTAAACAATTACCGTTAGAAGACAATGAAGGTTGCCTTGTTGGGAAATGTTATAGGTGTTTATTGTGTCTGATTCTGCTGTTTTACTTGTTTTTTAAGGTGAGCCAATGAGCAATTCTAAATTTAGATCACCTTTTTTTGGGGGGACAAGGGGTTCAAAACGATGATTAACCCTGCCGGCTGATTCTGCAAGTTGCAAGTTGGTTTTGGCCAGAGGTATTCCTGTATTTTGCAGAGGAGGCAAGATTTGCTGCCTGATAAATATGGAGTGTTAAGAGCCTTATTTAGCCTTATTTTCAATTAATAAATATGCCAAATAGCACTTAAGCCTTAAGATTACTCCAGCACATGAAACAATAATCAACTCAGATTTATTGTTCGGGCTGGCGTTGGGATATTGTATCAGAAAACGTTTTAATTAAAATGTACAAGATATACTGGATTCTTGTTTGCTCAGATTCTGTAGAGCTTGAGCTGGACCGAGGTTGGTTAAAACAAAGATGGCCAATCTATGGACCGCAAGCTGTTGAAGGCCTACAGCTAGGGTTGCCACCTTTTCTGGAAAAAAATACCGGCCTTCCTATATATTTATATTCTTTCTCTATTAATACTAAAATACTGGCCAGGTGGCAACCCTACCTACAGCCTTAAGTGCTGGGACACCAGGGCAAATAGCCTCAATTGAGATTAGTTAAAAGCTGCATATTTAGGATGGAGCATCTGGAGTTGGGATCTGGATAACAACATAGGATAATTTTCTCTCAGCTAAGTAATGTAGGGACCCCTAGGGTTAACTTCCCCAATGGTTTGAAAATCTCCTAGCTGCTAAGTCCTGTATCCATGGCAGCTGGTTAATTGTTCCCCATTGACCAAAGGATATGTATGACCACTTCCTTTTAATTTTGATAAAGCAGTTGGGCGTTTTGTTTCTCAGGCCGGACTGGCAATCTATGGGCAAATGCCAGAGGGGCTGCTGGTGGGGGGCCTTTTATGACTCTTTGTGGGCTGTTTGGGCCTCTATGTTCTTGATATGCCAGGTCCTATTTTGATTCTCAGTCCAGACATTTTCTTCCTCTTTGGTTTCCACCTGTCAGGCAGGGTAGATGTGTCTGGGGAGCCCGGGACTTAGATCCCAGTAAAAGTGTGCCCAAAGGGAGTTAAGTCCTTAGTGAAGTCAGGGACCGGGTGAATAAAGAGTAACCATGGATAGCAGACCCTGTTATAGAAAAGTCAGTGTTAGACAGAGACAATAGCTAGATCAAGCAGTCTGTGCTCCACCCAGGAAATATGTGTGGGATAGTTTCCCTCCCTGATGGAACTCACTAAGTGTAGGGACTCAAGTGGGTAGGGAGTTCTTCATGTAATCCCTTGGAGCACCCTTGAGTAAGCCTGGAACACCTGGAGCAAGTACCTGTGGTGTGGGAGTAATACTCCAAAGAGAACTCAGCAGTGTCAGACTGGGATGCCATGGGCCCCACCAAAAAATCTACTTTCCAAATCCTCCTCTACTTACTATATTCTTCCATATGCATTTTTCCCATAAAGAAATAAGGAATGACCATGAAACAGGCTAAATGTTTAGAAGCAAGAGGCCCATTGATACCTGGGTCCAGCGGGAGTTTTCCTGGTATCCGAGTGGGCCAGTCCAACACTGGAACTCAGAGTATATTGGGCCACTGTATGTTGATTATTTGTTTACTGAGAAGTCTTACTGAAAAACCTTTGTATTCCTGTTTAAGAACCGCAGGTGTCCAATTCAAGTTATTTCAGCAGCTGGGAGGTGTGTTATACTTGATAGGACCATGCCCAAAATGTATTGTGTTTTCCACTAACCCAATAAACACTTGCAGTCTAAGCTGACTTCTAAGATGACTGTGTAAGTTTACTCTCACTATCACTATGTTGCATTGGATTGGCTCTACTTGGTGATCAGCACAGGATACTCCATGGGAGAACCTTATCAAATTGTGTGCTACAGCTAACCATTATTTCTTATGGAAGAATCTGAATGTAAGTAACCCATGCTCTACACCAGCAATACCCAACTAGTGGTTCATAAGCAACATGTTGTTCACCAACCCCTTGGATGTTGCTCCCAATGGCCACAAAGCAGGAGCTTATTTTTGAATTCCAGGCTTGGAGACAAGTTTTGGTTGTATAAAAACCAGGTGTAGTGCCAAACAGAGTCTCCTGTAGGCTGTTAGTCCATATAGAGGCTACCATATAACCAATCACAGCCCTTATTTGGCACCCCCAGGAAATTCTTTCATGCTTGCGTTGCTCCCCAATTTATTTTAAAAATGAATGTGGCTAATGGGTAAAAAGGGTTAGGGACCTCTGCTCTACACTATTTGAGTTGAAGCTAGTCCTGGGTGGAAAATAAAGGTTACATATGTACAAAAAATTATGGGAGTTATTTACAAAATGGAGGGCACTTGTGCGGAAAGTGGCTCAATCTGCCATGTTTTTCTGCTTCTTACCCTGAACTTCTGTAAATGTGCGCAGGTCTCTGTGCTCCAGAACTGTTTTCAGAGACATGTGCTCTCCCTCTGAATACAGCAAAGCCTGTTTTAAGTAAGGTCAGGCTCGGATTCCTAACTCAGCCACCCCAAGGCCAGAGAGTCCACTTGCCTGCCTCTCCTTTTTCAAGCACACTCAAGCACCGGGTGCTTCCGAAAAAATTAGAATGCAGCTGGGTGGCACGTCACCCCTAAACTCTTGCCACCCTAGGTCTGGGCCTTTGTAGGTTTCCCACAAATCCAGGCCTGAATAAAGGTGGCCATAGACGCACAAATAATATCGTACAAAACAAATTTTCGTACGATATTTGGTGCATGTATGGGGGGAACAAGCCGACTGATATCGGCAGAAGACTTGGGCTTGTCGATTGGGCTGGACAGAAAATTATTATCGGGTGCCTTTAAAGGGACCCAAACATCGGCCATTGTTAGTGCTAAATCATAAGATGCAGGTACAATTCCATTGTTTCTACTTGTATATCTGACTATTCAGCTCTACATATGTGTATTGAAACGAACGAACGAGATCTTTTCCAAGAAAGATCGTACTTGTTACGTCTATGGCCACCTTAAGATAGTGCCTCAACTTTGCCCTCACATAATTAAAACAAGCAACAGTGTCGTCGGGCACAGTCCACAATAATACTCCATAAGGACAAGGCTGCTTTTTACCTTCCAGGGCTGTGCTTAGTACATAGAGCTAGGTACCAACCTACGTCTATTCCTTAATAATCCGTGCTAAGTGCAGAATATAGTTATAGCATGGACGCAAGTATTTTTTTAAATGAGCACAAAAGTGTGTGTATTTGCGACTCTTTGTGCTCTAGCACTTCTAGCAGTAGACCTCCGTGTCTTGAAGATTTTTCTATTGCTCTAGAACTTTTACCTGGGGTCATAGTAAATGTCCCCTTTTTTTTTTTTAAATTTATACAATGCATTAACCAGAATCACAATATATTCCTTTATACTCCAGGGTCCTTCAGCAGCTGCTTCTCATGCTTTTAGGGAATTCAGGATTATTTTTATGCTGATATTTGTGAATGTTGCCAAAAGCTGCCTTGTATCCATTAATAGTTATTTTAAAAAAGGGAATTTTAGTGTTTACTGTACTATTCAAATAAAAACACTCTGGACCTTTTATATAAGGGACTCAGTGAGGGAGATGGTAAAAATGCTGCACTTATCTAAAGTGGCCCACAATGTAAAGGGGCAGTTGGCGTAATGAAGTGCTCTGCAGAATAAGTGGAAACAGCAGAACGCCACCGTACCCGGGTGCCATCATAACTAGCAAAATGAACAGAAGGAAGCAATTGGGTAACTATAGAAACTGAAGAGACAAACTTGTTTTGGGCATTTACAGGTCCCCAGAACAACAGGAGGAATTAGGCTGCCTTCGAGCAAGCAATGTTTTCTTTCCTTGACTCTAAGCATGTTTAAATACACTGACTTCTAACACAGGAATTCTGAAGTGCGGTTAGAATTTGTTCCAGCTCTGCGCTCCAAATATTATTTAAAGGGATTCTGTGATGATTTTTATGGTGTGGTTTTTATTTCTAAATTACACTGTTTACACTGCATCTGGTTAACTTCCCATTGTTCTGTTATTAGGCTGCTGGGGGGGGGGTGATATCACCATATCACTCTAATTTGCAGTACAGCAGTAAAGAGTGATTGAAGTGTATCAGAGCACAAGTCACATGACTGGGGGCAGCTGGGAAACTGACAATATATTTAGCCCCATGTCAAATTTTAAAATTAAATATAGAAAAATCAGTTTTGCTCTTTTGAGAAACAGATTTCAGTGCAGAAGTCTGCCGGAGCAGCACTATTAACTGATGTGTTTTGGAGAAAAATTTTTTTTTTCCCATGACAGTATCCGTTTAAAGGGCATGTAAAGGCAAAAAATTAAAATCCCATTTTTAATTTCTTTAATGAAAAAGAAACATATCTCCAATATACTTTCATTAAAAAATGTGTACCGTTTTTATAAGAAACATGAGTGCATGAGTTTTTTGTTTTTTTTTTTAAATCAAGGTAAGTTTTTTCATATCTTGCGTAAATTGCGTATGTGTAGGGGGACCAATGTTCTTGCTATCTTGCCCAATAATAAGTCAGTAGCAGTTCATAAAAACATAAAAATAATTAATACGATAATAAGTCGCTTTATTGAGCTTTAGTGGAAATGATCTTTAGTTTTTTAATTCATTGGTGGTCAGTGGAGTTTGGCCCTGTTGCCCCTGTTAAGCTTCTCTGCATTGTCTTTGCTTAATACGCAAGTTACGTAACGTAAGCCTCTGTGTAAGTTGGAGTTAAGCGCCTAAGAAAGTTAAGCTGAAGTTGCGTAAAATATATCATAATGTAATTTTATCTGTAATATACACAATATGCGTAGATTTCACAATGTGGACCCCCCTTCCGAAGCAGATTTAATTGGCACAGCAAGGGCCACCATCAGAATTCACAGGGCACCCTATAAAAGTTTTAAAAAGCGAATAGAAAATTTAAAAAAACATTGGTGGTCAGGGGCCCCATAGAAATTAAAAAAGAAAAACATTGGTGGACAGCCCCCACCCCTTACAAGTTTAAAAAATAAAATTGGTGGTCAGGGGCCTCATAGAATTTTTTTATTTGGTGGCATGGGGCCCATGAAGGATTGGGGCCATAAAACATTGGTGTCATGGGGTTTAATTTAAAAAAGAACAAGAAAAACATTGGTGTTCAGTGGAATTTACCTCAGATTCTTTTTCCTTGTCTTTGGCGATAGCAGCTTCTTCGTTGGTTCAGCTTGCACAGCCGGGCCCCCCTTTAACCTTACATTTTCCCAAGCCCAGGACAACTGTCCCCCCTGTGCCCCCCTGATGGTGGCCCTGGGCACAGCACTAACTCCTCTCCCCCCTAAAGGCTGACTAAATTTGGAAATGCTATATACATAAGCGGCAGCAGGAGTGGGAGGCCTGAAGTTGCTCCCTACTACGGTTGCCACTTTTTCTTGACTGGAAAGCCTGGCAGGGGGGTGGGATGTGATATCATAGGGTGGAACCTCATCAGGGGCAGTTCCAGTGACATCACAGGGGTAGGGCTATGATGTGGTAATTGGCCGATCACTGCATCAATCTAGGAGAGTCCCACAAGGTTTTCCTTATTTTGAAAATCAGACACGCAGTTTTGACCCAAACAGGCCTTCTGAAAACCGGGCTGTCCATGTCAAAACTGGACAGGTGGCAATCTTAGACTCTACCTATGGGGGGACTCACGCAGCAGATGACACAGGCCCTGTCCTTATTGCACTGCCCTATGACCAGAACCAGACTGAGAATTAAAATAGGCCCTGGCATTTCAGGTACACAGAGGCCCAATAAGCCCACACGGAGGCCCATACAGCCCCCACCAGCCCACTACATACTGAATTTCTATGGCATCTTTAGCAGCCACTCTGGCATTTGCCAGAACCCACAGATGCCTATGACCATCTTTAAGGATATGTTTTACAGGTTATTCCGGGTTCCTATGTTCTAAATACATATATATTTGTGTTCTGTATTTTCATCGCTCAGATTGAAAGAGCCTCCTTAGCCTATAACCTACCAGTCTGTAGACACCATAGAACTGCATAGAAGTGCATCATGTTACAATGGACACAAATGTTGAGCTTATTGAAAGGATTGGAGGTTCTTGAAGCCAAACATGTTCCTTGTTCTTGTGTATAGTAGTGCCAAACACCCCTCCTGTCAAAATGTGCACAAGTGTGCCTACTGACACCATGGAATTCTGGAGTTGATAATTCCTGGGTTTCTACAGTGGGCGGCATCAACAGGCAAAATAATCATCTGCAAATATAACTTTAATGCCAAACTCCAAAAATAACTCAATCTTGACTCTGAATTAATTTTAGGGCCAATATATGTTGGCATTGCTTTTATTTGGGCCTCATGGGACCCCCTATACATTGTGAACCCCCCTGCAGCCACAGGGTCTGCTTCCTCTGTAGTTACTCCCCTGCACATGGACACACAATTACATTAATTTTGAATGCAAGCGTCATATAACTATCATATCAAAGTCAACAGCCAGGCCTCACCCATTGAACCATTTCTTCCAAAATCAAGATTAGGGTTACATGAGTCTGCAGCCATCATTGTTAATTATAGGTGACTATATCACCCTCATATGTCCAGGCCC
The DNA here is from genome assembly GCA_038501925.1 of Xenopus petersii. Taxonomy (NCBI): domain Eukaryota; kingdom Metazoa; phylum Chordata; class Amphibia; order Anura; family Pipidae; genus Xenopus; species Xenopus petersii. Next base: position 143,884,786 of record CM076676.1, on the reverse strand, counting down.
ATTGTAATGAAGTGATATTGGTATGAGCCAACCTCATCAGATTTTCCGGCAGGCGTTATGCGTGAGACCCGTCTGACAGTTTGGGAAATGTGATCTATCCGGGAGTGATGAATATGCTGAGTGGCGGTTGCATTTACTGCATGGTCTACCCAGTGGGAAGTGGCCCAGTCTATTAACAAACATTATGGGTCGACATTAAAAATATAAATACATACATTTCTATTTATTAAAATCAGTGATTTGTCTTTTTATAAGACAGAGGTCCCAATCCATAAACCTCCAAAAATAGGGACATTTCTTGAACATCATCAACATTTTCTTCTTGTCCATTATGTTGCTAAAGTTGGTGAAATGTTGTTGTATCATCAAAATGTTACTAGTTCATTGTAGTGTCCATTGTGATGTTGGCAACTGTATGGTGTGTATGCGCAGGCTCTATCACTTTGACAGGACACATTACCATGCTTTATGAATATGCAGTACTATTCCCCTGAACACCACTGAAGTCCATCAAAACAGAATTCCTGGTGGTTTAGACCTAGGCCCAATACATTTTTATTGTGACGGGGGGTGATTGACACTTTTCCAGGTTGATTCCCCCAGGGCAGATGAGTGTGGGGGCTGCAGAGTAATTATATGGATATACAGAGAGATTCTGCCCATGCTCCAGGGAAAATGTCTCATATGTCATTAAAGCAGCACCAAATAATAATAAACTAGGGGAGTAAGGGAACTATTTGGATGGAATTCATGTAGTGCTGTAATAAAAACTACATTTATTCACACTGGAAGGCTCTCCAGTTTCCTTCATCTTTCATGAAACTGCTGTGGAGATGGCTACTCTACTAATATGTTGAAGAGCCTGACCAAAAGTAATTTGGAGGATCTGTTGGGAAATAATTGATTATATTTGCTGTCATACACCTTTGCTCCTCCAGGGAGGGGTAAATGGCAGCCGACAGAATTTTCAATCTAATTTTTAAACCAATGGGAAATTTGGATCTTAGTGCACTGCTGTGCGCTCTCTTCTTTATAGCAGATGTCTAAACCCACCCATTACCCAGTTGTGGCTTAGCCTGTTACCTGTATATTTGGAGCATTATGCCTATATTATACTGATCAGACAAGACAGGCAGGATTTTCCCTCTTCCACTAAACCGGTAAAATCCACAGTTTAAGAAAATAAGCTGACATTTTATTTCATCTTGGTTTGTAAACAAGCCCCTCATTGCATTTCTATATGACTTCTGTTAGTATTTCACAAACCATTTGACAAAAAATGTCAATTATATCAAATTGTGATCAATTTGCTGATAATTTCCACCATCATGAAAAAGTCAATATTCCCTCCCACTAGAAAATATAGTCGGATAAGCTCCGATATCTCTGCGTGGATGTTTCAGTCCTAAAATCTATTAGGCTGGTCGGTGAATTCTGAGCAAGACTTAATCAGGTCCCTTAGAGACAGAGTAATATGACTGTGCATGTTTATTCCGGAAATTTGCCTTTAAAGGTGGTCCTTAAAAGAAAGACCTTCAGCGAAATCAAATTAGTTTCAGTTAATATAATTTGTACGCGAATGGTTGGGCCCGGTTTAATTTCTTCTAATTTCTTTAATTGCCAGCCCCGACTGAGCTAACGAGGAAAATAATGGCACAATTTGCATATGTCGTTTCTCGGCTCTGCCCTGGGATTTTTATTTTATTTTTTATGAACTTAAGCAGTTCAGTTAATTACTTCCAACTGTGATACAGGCCTGAGATTCCTCCCCGGGGCTAATGTATATGACAGCATCTGTAACTAGAGAGTCTGCACTGTACAACTGGAGATGGAGAGTGTCTAAATTTTCATCAGCAATGATTCTCTCTGATTATATAGAATATTTACCCTGTATCTGAGACTGGAAGGAGGGTTTATGTATCACACTGGATGAGAGCCGGCCAACAAGCTGTTTGAGAGTGCCAGGAGCAAGTGTTTTCATTAGTTTGTCAGTTAGGGGCTTATTTATAAAGTGGAGACATTATAATGATGCCTATTGAGCTAAGGCTACCTTCCAAATTCCAGAAAAATACAGGCAGTTTAACTGGCTCTGGATAAAACTGATACTACTGTGTATGAATGTGATACAGCCTTTAGATTGTAAGCTCCACTGGAACAGGGACTGATGTGAATGATGTATAATCTCTGCAATGTACAGTGTAAATGTGCCTGTTTATAAAGTTTCAGAATGTTCCTAGAGAAGTAGGAGACAAATTACAGCCAATTCAAAGTTTTCTGCACCCGACCTTAACGCACCACTGAAAACCTGATCCGAGCCAACCCCTGGGTCCTCTATATATGACCTATATACGCAGGGCCATATTTATATATAGGCCCCCGAGGGCCTTTGCCTAGGGCAGCAGGTTTCGGGGTGCCTATTTTTTTCATTTTTTCCATAGGAAATCCGGTGTCGGAGGTGAGGGGTAGGGTGGCCGAGGAAGAATGCGGAAGTGACATCACGTGCGCGGCTTACTGGCGTCACTTCCGCTGAATGCGTTGTGTGATGTCAGCGCACACAATGTAGGGGCGTGTTTAGGTCCAATGCCTATGGCGGCACTGGACCTAAATACAGCCCTGTATATATGCATGCCCCGCCCATGTCTCTGATGTCATGGAGGAGGTGGGGCAGGCACATGTATAAATAGATGCTGCCAAATGCAGAAGTGTTAGATCATGGTGGAAGGAAGAGCTTGGCCCAAATATTTGATGCAATTGTCGGCCTGAACCATATCTGAACCTAATGGGTCCCACTGGTTTAGGGACAGCCAGTACATCACTAGTACCAACTTTTTACTAAGAGTTGAGTAGCCTTGTGTGTTCTTCCTTGCTAAACAGGCAATCATATAACGTGTCTGCCTTAGGTGGAGAATTTCACAACTTCACAGCTCTCATTGTAAAAAAAAACAAACGCTTTTTGCACCTTTTTATGGAACCTCTAATCTAATCTAAAGGGATTTCCTGACATCATCTGAAAGGATATAGTGATGAACTCAGAACGGAAGAGTTTATTGTATGGTACCCTTATCAGAGCTATCAACCCCACCAGATGTGGGCTCTATCCCCCGGGCTCCTATCACTCTTAAGCATGCACAATACAGAATCTTTGGTTTCAGGAAAAGTCTGCACATGCATGTGACATCACTTCCACCTACGTCACTTTCGGGTAGGAAAAATTTTCGGCAGCGCTCACCTTGTATAATCCTAGACATTAGCATTTGAAGTTGACAGCTCTGCCTAATGTCTTTATATAGAGTTATCTAGTCCCCCTTAAGGGCCTCTTCTTTAGTATAAACAACCCCAACTTAACCATTTCATACTATATTGTTGGGGCATAGCAGCTTTAGTAGGTTGGAGTCGAGACCAAGGAGGAAGCTGGTGTACAGACTAACATGAAATAGTCAAATTTATGTTACAAAAGGGTTAATCAGATTTAAGGTTGATATCCAGGCAAAAGTCAGGGCTGAAGAGTTAGGAACAAAGGATCAGTCAATAGAGCAAATAAAGCGCACCCAGGAACAAGCTCATTTATTTGGACATTGAACCCAGGTCTTAGGTGTTTATTTATTTTGAATTTGGTGCCAAACTGCCGCTTGATGATGTCACATGTTAGCACGATGAGGTCACTACGCCACATGGGCGCCACCATCTTGGAAGCGGCGTTGAAGAGGAAAGGACAACATCTTGCCTGCCCTGTTGTTAACTTAAAACTAAACGTACATTTTTTTGCCATGTTTAAGAAAATGTAATTCTAAGCAACTTTCCAGTGTATCTTCATTGAACTGTTTCAGTGGTCTTCAAGTTGTTTGTAAATTGAAATCTGTTTCTGCACTGCTGGTTCTGTCTCTTAAACCAAGGTAGCAATGTGCTTCCTCACAGGTCTGTTAATCAGCTGAGTGGGACAATAGAAAGCTCCAGTCAGATATTACTTTCAATAGCCGTTATATTTACCAATAACCTTGAATTGAAAATGGTTAGTTACATTAGTTTAGTTTTAGTTCAGTCAATATCCCATAAGCTTTGGGAAAGTCCAAGGATATCACCTCTTTAGCAGCCTCACTTTTCTACTTTGCAAAGTATACGTCCATGATGATTACTGCCTACAATGCCAGAACATACTCTTACATTTCTTCACATTTCTTCGAAGGCTTGTACATGACAAACCTAAAAACTTTCAGACAAATAATTTCCAGCTGGAAAATCATATCCTTTCCTGCATGTAAAAATCTATTCGAACAGAATCATCTGTACTACTACAGAGTGGGCTATGTAATGGCTATTCTATTGCTTATACAGACAATAATAAACATTTTTTTCGAGAGTCTCTTGTGAACTAAATATTTCGATTTTTTAATGGAGCCACACTGCCGACCCAGATATTTTTACAATAAATTTACTTATGGAATTAGTCTTTGTAAGAGAATCAATTAGTTCCTATTTCTATATTTAGCTTTTTTGATGAGGCAAATTTTGGAAACTTTGATTATTAATCTAACATCCAAATTATTCCAATTTAAATTTTTTTGCAACATTAGTCTAACCTCTCGCCTTGCTTTTCTCTCTTTGAACTCTCCTGTCTGTTCTTTTTTCCATACTGTCCAATCCTATGCCTTCATTTTTCATGCTGTCTTATCTTCTACCTTTTGATTGCAATAGCCCAGTGTTCTTCATAAATTAAATCTTATTTGCCTATCTGTAGTTTTTTACAGTGAGAGCTGTGAAGATGTGGAATTGTCTCCCTGAATCAGTGGTACAGGCTGATACATTAGATAGCTTTAAGAAGGGGTTGGATGGAGTTTAGCAAGTGAGGGAATACAGGGATATGGGAAATAGCTCATAGTACAAGTTGATCCAGGGACTAGTCCCATTGCCATTTTGAAGTCAGGAAGGAATTTTTCCCCCTCTGAGGCAAATTGGAGGGGCTTCAAATGGGGTTTTTTCGCGTTCCTCTGGATCAACTGACAGTTAGGCAGGTTATATACAGACTTAGGGGCAGATTTATTATGGTTCAAAATGGAACATTGAATTCCAATTTTTCGATTTGGATTTTTGGCCAAAACTCACAAATTTGAATTGGGAATAATCTAAACTCGAATTCAAGCTTTATCATACCTGGACCTTGGGAACAATTCAAATTTGACTATTCACAACCTAAAACCTGCCGAGTTCAGCTAGAAGTCAATGGCAGAGGTCCAGTGACCCATTTGTGACCCATTAATAGCCTTCGTGACATTCGAGTTTTTTTCTGAGCAATGACTCGATTCGGGTTTAGTCTAATTCTATTCAAGTTTTCGGGTTAGTAATATTCATTCGAGTTTTAGCTATTCGAGTTTTTTCACAAAAAAGCCACTAATCGAATTCCAAGGTCATCTGAGTTCATTCGAATTAAAAAAACATTTGACCTTTGATAAATCTGTCGAACTTGATGGACGTGTGTCTTTTTTCAACCTAACTTACGATGTAACTGTATATTGTTGATCAGACTAAGCCAGCTGCCTGTAGGAAGGTAGGAAGGAGTTTATGACATTTATGACACTTGCAACTATAATTATCACACCCTCCACAAACACCCATATGCTCAACAGCTACAGGTTTGCGCTAATATGTATTGTTAAAATTGAAGAATATGGAAGAAACCCATCATTCCTGACATTTATATGATAAATAAATCACAGGAAAAATGACTTTATGCATGCTGTGTAATAATTCATAAATAAGAATTTTATTTAATTAAAAATTAACTTCATCTTATTATTTTTTCTGCTTTTCAGATATTTTTCCAATACATTTCTTAGGATTAAAACATATAAGCAGAGTCCAAGAAACCCCTCGTGATTTGGATATGGCGAATAACAATGTTATAACGCACTTCAAGCAGAAGGTTTGTGCTTTCAAGGGCAAAATCGTACATATTGCATATGAAAATTAAGTTGATTTTGATCTCATATTCTCGGTCTTTCTCACATTATTTACATTGCAGATGAGCGCAGGATCATCCTGCTGTCAATTCCTGTTAATTCCACTGATCCTGGGTTATTAGGGGAATGGAGAAAAAACCTACTTCTGAGGCAAGAGAAGGAAATTCTAAGGACCTTGACTGTGAAAAAAAAATATGTCTCCTGTAAATATCTTAATAAGCACTGGATATCACCAAGAGCCTCATAAATATTATAAAAATGGATACACATTACAAGAGCACAGTAAATATATGTAAATCGTTATTATCAGGGGCTTAAATAATGTTAAAAAAATAATAATGACCCAAAGCTCTGCGTTTTACAAAAAAAAAAAACCCTCATAATTCTGAAAGACCTTAATAAATATTAATAAAATTCTAATTACTATGAAAATATATATTTCTTCATGTCATTTGTCATTCATTTCATTTAATACCTGTTAGCATTAGCATTACCAACAACTAACATTTTTGCAGTTGAATTGTAACACTTCTAAGAACGGAAGGAGACTATTAAATGTAATTTATTTACCAGACTGGGTTCGAAGTGTTTGATGATTATATAAATATATATATGCATACATTTGATACATTTTTGGTTTCGGTTTTTATTCTGGGTATTTATAGGTTGAAAAAAGACAAACGTCTGTCAAGTTCAAACTTAAGTCTATATATAACCTGCCTAACTGCCAGTTGATCCAGAGGAAGTCTCTCCAATTTGCCTCAGAGGGGAAAAAATTCCTTCCTGACTCTAAAATGGCAATGGGACTAGTCCCTGGATCAACGTTTACTATGAGCTATTTCCCATAACCCTGTATTCCCTCACTTGCTAAACACCATCCAACCCCTTCTTAAAGCTATCTAATGTATCAGCCTGTACCACTGATTCAGGGAGACAATTTCACATCTTCACAGCTCTCACTGAAACAAACCCCTTCCCAATATTTAGATGGAACCTTCTTTCTTCTAATCGGAATGGATGACCTTGTGTCAGCTGGAAAGACCTACTGGTAAATAAAGCATTAGAGAGATTATTATATGATCCCCTTATATATTTATACATAGTTATCATATCTCCCCTTAAGCACCTCTTCTCCAGCGTGAACATCCCCAATTTTCCCAGTCTTTCCTCATAGCTAAGAATTTTCATAGAGGCAGATCCATTAAAGGGTGAAGTGGCTAATACTAGCGACTTTTCGCCAGCTTTGCCACCCACAGGGACATCGCCAGTTCACTAACAGGCGCTAATTTGCTAGCGAATGGGACCGTAATTTGCATTCATATACAATCCATTGCCAAGTGACTTTTCCTCTGGCGAACGATTGTTACTCTGCAAATTCACTAAAGTGAGGATTTTACTGAACGTTACCTCTTTCGCCAGAGTTGCCTTCACCACCTCAGTCAAGGTGAAGTGCTAAAAAGCAGCGAGATCTTCCTCAATCTTCTGTCACTTACATCATATCCTGTGAGCCGAAATGCATCAAAGTTCCAAAAACACTGGCCACTTTTCCTTTTTTGAAGCGGAATTGCCTGCAAAAGTCCTGACTTTTTTTTGGTGACCTGTTTTCTCCAGACATTTCCCTAACACAGGGGTCCCCAACCTTTTTTACCCGTGAGCCACATGCAAATGTAAAAAGAGTTGGGGAGCAACACAAGCATGAAAAAGTCCCTTGGGGTGCCAAATAAAAGCTGTGATTGGCTATTAGGTAGCCCCTATGTGGACTGGCATTCATATTCATTTTAATACAACTAAAACTTGCCTCCAAGCCGGGAATTAAAAAATAAGCACCTGCTTTGAGGACACTGAGAGCAACATCCAAGGGGTTGGAGAGCAACATGTTGCTCATGAGCTACTGGTTGGGGATCACTGCCCTAACATATGGAACATTCATTTTATTGTGGGCTCATATGTAGGGCATTATATGATCTCTTTTGTTTTTATTAAGGCTCTCTGGACATGTGTATAAGAAAAAGTGATAACTTCAAGCATTTGCACCAACATTTATAATAAAGACGTCCATACAACTTTAAATTACCCATCGTGTGCTAATTGACCTAAGCACAAGATCACTAGTGAATTTTCACTAGGCACAAATGAACGCTAGTGCATCTTTGTTATGAAATGCTCGTACTGCCGAAGTAACGCTAACGAAAAAACCCCACCATTCGACACTCGGGATAAAACTTTGCATCTTAGTGAATTAGCGTATTCATAGTGAATTTGCGCCTGGCAAAGTGGTGCGAGGGGTTTGTAGCTCGCAAAATGTGCCTGTTAATGAATCTGCCCCATAGTGTTTGCAAATTGTTGACTCATGGACCAAGGAAATTGTTAACAGGTGCACTCTCAACCTAACATTCCCATGGTACAACCAATTACTCCGGCTGTCTGAGACTGGAATTGGTTGCATCAGCAAAAAAAAAATTATTAGTTTGTGTGGGTAAAACGAGGAAATCTTTCTATGTGTTGTTAACTGTACGCTCTTTGTTGCTTCTAGATCTTTCCTACAAGGTCACACATTTATGAATTCTCCATTCTGTCACTATTTATACCCACACACAAACATGTTTCTATGCAATTACAATTGCGCTGTGAGCAACTACAGCTTTAGCAAGATCCTAGAAGTGCGTTGCTCGGCCCAGACGCTGAGAATATAGCAGAGTAGGTCTTTTTTTTTTTTGTGATTTCCTAATGGAGCTGTATTACACTGTATGAAGAAAAAAGGCCCACTTAGTGATCTTATGAAAGTAACATGTTTAGTAACCATGGTAACAGCAGACTAAAATCTCAATTGTTCTTCTTACAGGGTTTGAAAAAAAGATCTGGAAAGCATAGTTATCGCTGTAGGATTCCCGATACATTAAAATATTGGAGTAAAAAGAGAGTTTCTACAAGCTGCTGTTGGGTCTGATTGAAGGAAATGGTATTCGAATATTTTATTTTCCAGGAGACTGAAAGGCATGGGTGCAAATACACACAATACCACTTACTACCTGCAGAGAGAAGCCTGGAAATATCACCTGCCTGGGCAGTGGCCACCTCAATAGTCAGTGCACTTGTTTCTAAACCTGCTTGTGCAGGTTTCAGATCTCAGTTGCTGGATATTTAATGTTGCCCCCTAAGGTTACATTGTTCCTTTAAAAAAAAATATATATTTTTCTAAAATTCGTGTATAGTGTTTAAATGTAACCAGTACTTTACTTTGGTCCGGTCAAGGGGCCAGCAGACTTCTATGCGCACGTTCGTGGATATGACGTCACGGCGGACCTCCTTCAGCATCGAATACCCCCACCTCTGCCATCGAATTTCAAGATAAATTATCTGCCAGTGGGTTTTTTTGTTTATTTCATTCACATATGGTCATCCTGTATGTAACATGGAGCCAGACATTAGACACATATACATATATTGGTGTCAGATTTGATGTTTCTTACAATTTCAGGACAAGAATCAAATCCTCATATGATATCAGATTAAAATATATCCTAATGAATATTGGTAGTAGGGATGGGCGAATTTGAGCCCTTTTGTTTCGCCAAAAATTTCCTGCCGGCAAATGTCGTCTATGGGCGTCAAAAAAATTTCGTTGCGTCTTTTTTTTTTACGAACGGCGCCATACAAGTCTATAGGTGTCATTTTTCGGCATAACAAGGCGAAAAAATTCGCCCATCCCTAATTGGTAGGGTTGCCACCTTATTTTGCGACAACGGGTGGTGATGGGGGCAGGGCATGTGGGGAGTCGGGCGGGTGATATCAGGGGCGAGACTGATGACATGGTGATCAGCGATTGGCTGATAGCTATGTCTTTCTCTGCAATGTCCTGTCCGGATTTCGTAATTTGGAAATCCGGACAGGAACTTTTCACCCGAGTGAAATCTGGACATGTGGCAACCTTAGATATTGGACATTTCATGGTTCCAGCAAGTGTAGCTGCATGCAATTTGCCAAAATGCATGTCATTCTGCATGTGTGTTTTCCCAAATTGTGCAGCTAGAAATATTACAGCAGGTATGGCATCAGTCCTGGTTGATCAGTAGCAATGTCCAGCGGCAGACTGGGGGGTCCAGGGCTAAACTGAGCTGCCACCCTCCGGCCCAGTCCAGTGGTGTAACTACAAAGGAAGCGGCCGTGGGTTGGCCTGGGGAAGAGGGTCCACTTCCTCTATAGCTCTGAAGAATCCTGGGGACTCCAGAGAGGGAGGACACCGGTAGGTATCAGAATTGACAGGCGGGAGAGGGCTGACTGGGACAGGGAGGAGGTTGGCGGGCAAGTTGCCACCTGGGAAAAAAGATAAATATATAGGAAGACCAGTATTTTTTTCCAGAAAAGGTAGCAACCCTATGACTTCTTTGGCAGGGGGACCCAGCACACACCAGGTACGATACTGGCCCAGTCCCAGCCTGACAGACACCTTAATAACGCTATGTTGATGCAAGAGTTGATGCAACCCACTGTGGGAACACTAAACTTACTGCCATATTAGACTGTAAGCTCTATGGGACAGGGACTTCCTTCCCACTGTCTCTCTTAAGCTGGCTGGGAAGGGGAGTAGGTGGGCGGGGGCAGGATGTTGGTGGGTGGGGGATGGGTAGGTATAGCCCACTGCTGATTACTTTTTTTGCAGGGGGGCCCGCACACCCAAGGTATGATAGTGGCCCAGTCCAACCCTGACAGACACCGTAATAACAACATAAGTGTTGATGCAATCCGCTGTGGAGACACTAGACTTACTGCCATATTGGACTGTAAGCTCTGCGGGACAGGGGCTTCCTTCCCACTGTCTCTCACACCAGATAGCACTGTGTACTTGTAATCAATAGGGTGGATTTGCACACAGCTTTTACCCATTTAAGGGCCGCACTTGAGGCTGCAGTTGTAAATGAAGGTCCCTATAACTTTGTGCCTTTACTAAATTTGGGAAATAGTGTAGCCGTGTTTTCACAAAGACACAAGCCCCTTGTTACAAGAACACATTGACATGTTCATCTTTATCTTCTATAAAACACAGTTGGATCATTGTAAATAAACTAACTAAACCAGTGAGGGGAAAAAGTAATTAAGAGCAATCACAGCTCCAGCAGAAGATAAAATACAATAATACAGTTTACGTAGGACCCAGAACAACATAATGAGGTTGAGGGACAGTCACTAAGCTCACAAACCATCAACTAAAACAATAAATCTGATTTCTCCTTTGTATTATTATTATATGCCTTGCAAAAATGGGAAACATTTCACTTCTGTCTCTGTTTGTTTGACCTATGTCTAGGATTAGAATGTGTTGTGCCTTCATTGATACAGATAACATTCTATGTCTGTCTGTAGCCCTTCAACGGCCGTTCTAGTGCACCAACCTCTAAATGAGTTGCATTCTATTGCCAGAAAGTTGCTTTCTTGATTTTCCGACCTCTTATTGGGAAATGCACAAAAACACTTCTATAAATAAATCTATATTTGGCATATATGTATTATTTGCTCTTCTATAGGTAAAGAGGATACTAGAGGACTTATCTAAATTGCAGAATTAAATGTTGTGCACACTCTGTTATAACCCTGACGTAAAGTCGCTCACGTCAAAATCACTGTGTGTCAACACTTTTCGGACGCACATTGACTTTAATGCCTGACGCGGGCGACAATTCTCGAGCATCACAAATTTTTTGCAGTTTCGTGAATTTCGCTGGAAATTCGCTAATTTTTTTTCGGCGAATCAAAACGGGAGAAATTCGCCCATCACTACCCAGGGCCACATGTACATAAACCATCATCATCTTCTAAGTTCATTGACAGACCCAATATATCTTATCTATTACATCTACCTTTTGCCTAGAAGATGTATTAGAGCTCACTCTATTAAAATCAACAGACATCATGTCTCTCTACATGCAGGATTTGTGCAAAAGACAGGTATTTTGGTAGATTTTGTTTGCACTGGAATCAGTTATTTGAGTGAGCTCTAATACATCTGCTAGGAAAGGAGCCCCTATAAGATATATTAGATGTAACTGGCAATGAATATCTGACACCCAACTGCTGCATGAAGACAGAATGAAGAGAAACAGATGCTGAAAGAGGAAGAATGAAGATAAATTTGATTATTTCAGAAACTGTTCAGAATTTTTAATTGATTGAATTTAGAAAGTTTCTTAATTCAGCAAGATGACCTTATATAAAATATTCATTTTCGCGATAGTTTCCCTTTTAACTTGAAGGCTTGCTTGCAGTTCTGGTGAGGCATGACACAGTCTATGAAGGCCAAGATATACATTATCTATACATTATCTAGCAGCAGGCCCAGAATGGCAATCTGTGGGTTCTGGCAAATGCCAGAGGGGCTGCTATAAAGTGCCATAGACAGTCACTATTTAGTGGGCTGCTGGGGGCTGGTTGGGCCTCTGTGTACCTGAAATGCCAGGGCCTATTTTAATTCTCAGTCCAGACCTGTCTAACAGTGATATGTCATAAGGGACTGGTCTTGCTGCGTAACCTTGAAAACATTTCACTACTCATCAGAGTTTCTTTTTCAAATCAGTTATTGAATATCTTTATAGAAAGCATCTATACAGTTTAAAGGGATTCTGTCATGGGAAAACATGTTTTTTACAAAATGCATCAGTTAGTAGAGCTCCTCCAGCAGAATTCTGCATTGAAATCCATTTTTCGAAAGAGCAAACAGATGTTTTTAATATTTGATTTTGGAATTTAGCATGAGGCTAGACATGTTCTTCGTTTCCCAAGTGACGTCAGCCATATGGCTTGTGCTCTGATAAACTTTAGCCACTTTACCCCCTCCTCTTCCCCCCCCAGCAACCCATCAACAGAACAATGGGAAGGTAACTAGGTTACCTGACACCTGCATTTCTAAAATGCTCCTATACCCTACCTAGTGGTAGATATGACAATAACAGTCAATAGCAAAAATCCAAGTCCCACTGTGACTCCTCCAGTTACGTTGAGTAGGAGAAATAATAGCTTATCTGAAAGCAGCTCCATTGTGAAGTGTTTGGGTCTTTCTGAAAGCACAGGATCAGGCAAAATGACCTGAAATGGCGGCTTAAACACCAATATTACAACTAAAGAACTTAGTAATAAAAACAACACCATAAAGATCATGACAGAACCCTAGTTGTTCTTTTTTTTTTTTTTTATAGAAGAATCATATGAAATGCATGCATTAGTAATCTTGGTGAACCCCTGTAACCCTAATTGTCTTTTTTGTAAAGATGTTTCAAACTGGTGAGACCTTGGGTTTTCACCATGACGGATTCATATTCTCTAAGATAATAGAGTTAATAGGCATTACATGAAAAAAATACAAGCAAGGTATTTTACTTTGCATTTTGTCTAATGACTTTTGCTGCTGAACGTTCACTGGGTTCAAAAGACTTCAGTATAACTGACATTCTTCCAGGAAGGCTCGCCAATTCATTTTAATTAGGCTCATAAAAACAAAGGATGTCTCTGACAGGTTAGTGCCACTCGTAAACCTAATAAGGAGGCACATTGGTGTTGTTCTTGAGTCTGCTTTGTAGCATCTAAACCTTTGGACACCAAAGTGCCAAAGGAGGCCACCAGGTATATAAATTCCCATTTGGGTAACTGAGTCAATAATCTAATATCTCTTATAAACACTGATAGATTATGCATTCTATATGGGTTGTGCTTGTTAATGCCTTGAAATATCAGTCATTATATTCCAACAGATTTATAGATATTACAGAGATATAGCTATAACCCAGTGCCATTAAGATGATAATGATTCTCTCTGGGATCTTGAGACCTTATTTCATGTTCCCATTTAGAGTAAATTATTTTTTTAAAAATTAGCTTTTAAAAAACCCATTACTTAATTATTATAATGCTAATGAGGGCTGGTTAATTACTAAGGAGGTTCTTTAAAAAGTGTTATAAAATGGTGTTTTTTGAAAAGCTGGCTGGTTGGCTACAAGAGTCTTCCATCCTAGCTTGTTTGGTATGGAGTTCCCTGGGTGTTGCACCCTCACCTCCACCCCAGCCCCAATCACAACTGCAACAAGATAAGATATGGGGGGAGCAGAGGGGGAGGGGTTGCGGCTGGGACAGGGTGCCCAGAGGCAAAGGGAATTTTTGGCTGGGGTGGGGCCCAGAGGGAGATGTGCGGGCCCCTGAAACGGCAGCCCTGGACCTCCGAGTCCAACACTGTCTACAAGATTGAGTATCTGCTTATGATTACAGCAGCCCATCCTTTGTAACATATCTTGGTGTAGCCCACAATGGCCTTATATTACATTAGTCTATATTCAGCTATTTAGGGTATAACAATGGCATGACCAGGGACTCTGCCAGCAGGCCTGATCTGACTGGGACATGGTGGGGTGGAAAGGCTGGTGTAGAGAACATAACTATGTTTTTTTCGAAAAGGAGTGGAAATTCAATTTAGGGAGGCACATTTATCAAGGGTCAAATTTCAAATTCATGTGAGTTTCTTTTTAAACTCCTTTAAATTTGAATATACTCGAAATTAAACAGGGGCATTATTTATAAACTCGGATGAATTTTACCGACTTGAAAACTTAAATCGACTCAAATTCGACTCGATTCGAGTTTTTTTTCTGGAATGCCAGGAATGCTACTTGCATGTCCAATTTGGTCCCTGGACTTCTCCCACCGACTTATACATGAATTAGACGGGTTTTAGGTGACGAATAGTCAAATTTGATTTCCTAAAGGGCCAGATTATGATGAATCTCGAAATTTGAATTAAAACTCGAATCTAGTTTGGATAATTTGAGTTTTGACCATAAAAAAATTTCAATTTGAGAGTCCTGACCATAAAAAAATTCCAAAATTCGAATACGATTTTTCAATTCGACTCTTAATAAATCTGCCCCCTAAAGTTACAAGCACTGGTATTTTGTCAGATCTGGCCAAGTTGAGACTGAGGTAAGGTTCTTACTATGCTGACTCGGAACTGGGCATAGGTAAAGCTTATTGGGTTGTACAGCAAAATCTTGTTATGATCAACTTACCACCCCCCCCCATTGCCAGATTTAGTAGGGAAGCATCCGGCAGCAGGGGAAGTAGGGTTTTTTTTTTTAAAGATGCACCGAATCCACTATTTTGGATTCGGCCGAACCCCTGAATCCTTTGCGAAAGATTCGGCCGAATACCGAACCAAATCCAAATTTGCATATGCAAATTAGGGGTGGGAAGGGGAGACAATTTTGTGACAAAAAGTCACGAGATTTCCCTCGCCGCCCATAATTTGCATATGCAAATTAGGATTCAGATTCCGTTCGGTCGCTCAGAAGGATTCGGCCTCAGTGAGGCAACTTCGGGCGACTATAGAAAAAGCATTGCCGCGTGTGCATTAGTGCAGGCGACTTTTCATTGTAGCCTGTGGGGAAAAATGTTGAGGCAGTTTGGGGAGATAGTCGCTCAAAAGACGAGGCGATAAGTCGCCAGGCGACAAAATCTCCCAGAATCTCCTCTCCGCCTTACCCTAAAGGCAAGTTTATTAGGCAGCTTTATTCCCCTTTAAATTAACACCAAAAATGAATATTCTTACAAAGAAATGTTCAGTCAAGGTTAAAGAAAACATTACTAGATAAATATACTGTGTCAGTCTAAGCAGACATTTAATTGACGCACGTAACATTTCTGCCCATTTTGTCTCCAGGGTGACAGACTACTCACAATTGCACCCCATAGATTTGAAAAGCCATCGCCTGGAATCAAAGGCCTTTTATGAATAGGGCCCTCACCTTGCTTTATTGATTTAAAAAAATACTGAATTATGTCCCGGTGTGATGTATTCTGTTTAGTTGTTGGGTTTGTGAAGCTTGGTTGATTTTTTAAAGTGGTGATGATTCTTTTGTATTCAAGGAAATCTCTCTAAGAAAGCCGGTGAAATGATTTCTCTGAGCTGTCTTGTAATATTCCTTTTTTTTTAAGGGCAATTTGTCGCTTACGTTTATTTATTTTTGGCACCTTGGAAAAAGAAGCTCTTCTGTGAGTTTGGCATCTGGGAAAGATGTTCATTCAAAACTATACATATTTGAGAGAGATTTGAAACAAAGACAGCCAAGGATTTAACAACAGGGACTATAGATCTAGGGGGTGTCTGGGTTTCAAAGCAAGGAGAATTAAAGGAGAACTAAAGCTTAACTAAAGAAGTAGCTACAAATGTTGTACATTATGTTTTTGTGCTTCTGTACCAGCCCAAGGCAACCACAGCCCTTTAGCAGTAAAGATCTGTGTCTCCAAAGATGCCCCAGTAGATCCCCATCTTCTTTTCTTTTCAGTAGCTCCCCACGACCTTACAAATGCCGGTTTCCGACGCGCGCCTGCTTGGCGACCCATACATCACTACCGCATTGCTAAAAATGCTCCCATGCCCCCGCCTAGTGGTAGATATGAGAACAGAACTCAATAGTAAAAATCCAAGTGTGGCTTACCCCAGTTACATTAAGCAGGATAAATAATAGCTTATTTGAAAGCAGTTCCATTGTGAAGTGTTGGGTCTTTGTGAAAGCACATGATAAGACACAATGACCTGAGATGGCTGCCTACACACCAATATTGCAACTAAAAGAAACACATTGATTGGTTCAAAAATAACATTTTAAACGGTAAAATGAATTATTTGCAATGTACACAATGTAATTTCTTAATAAAAACTATACTATAAAAATCTTGGCAGAATCCCATTAAATAAGATATAAAAGACCCCTAAAGTATCACATTTCTAGAGTACTCATTATAAAAGACCCCTAAACTGTCACTTATTTTTTGGACTTATCTGAGAACATAAAGTAACAAGTGCCTATATTGTATTACTAAGATTGTACCAATCAGATAATTGCTTATATTGGTCTAAATGCCCATGTCAAATAAAAGGCTGCTCATTGGTTGTTGTGTGTTTCTGGACTGGATCAAATGTCACCCAAATAACTACTTTGCTGATAAAGTGCATTCATAAAGTGGTCTATACCAATGCTATCATTTCAAAGAACAAAAGCCTGGCATGTGCACTTATCAGCTTGGCTGCCTTTCAAGAACATTGTGTTGTGCAGGAAGAACCAAATAAAGCAATTTCTCTTTACATAGTTACTGCCAGTACTAGATGCACAGTGATAATTGCCGCAAGCCTCACCACATATGAACACATCTTCCGTGGCACAGATTGTGTTAGATTTTCTCTCTCTTTTGGTACTTTTGTAGATTTCATATATTTTGATATGTACCTAAGATTCTGAGTGCTACCAGAGAAGGCCTCTGAGATGAACTTGACCCCATCCAGGCAGCAGCTATTATTTTCACGGAAAATGCCAACATTTTGTGTGTCCTGCTGAATGTATCTGTATTTTATTCTTGAACCAATGAATGTATTTTTTAGTTGTAATATTGGTGAGTAGACAGCCATTTCAGGTCATTTTGCCAGGCCATCTGCTTTCAGAAGGAGCCAGCAATTCATGATGGAACTGCTTTCATATAAGCTATTGTTTCTCCTACTAATGTAACTAAAGGAGTCGCGACTTGGGTTAGCAAGACTTTTACTATAGAGTGTTATTCTCATATCTACCACTAGGTGCATTTTTAGCAATGTAGGTGTCAGGGAGGCATTACCTGGTACCTTCTCATTTTTTTGCTGATGGGCTGCTGGGAGGTAAGGGGGCGGTGCAGCGCAGCAGTAAAGAGTGGCTGAAGTTTATCAGAGCACAAGGTACATGACTGAGGGCACCTTGGAAACAAAGTCTAGCCCAATGTCAGATTTGAAAAATAAATGTAAAAAAAAATCTTTTTGCTCTTTTGAAAAACTAATTTCAATGCTTGATTCTGCTGGAGGAGCACTATTAACTGTTGTATTTTCCATGACAAAAACCATTTAAGGCTGTACCACAGACAAAACCTTCGGTCTACACATGACCTCCTTCTCTCCTCCTCATTCCTGCATTTTATACTTTTCCCGTGCTGCATTCATGCTCTGGAAAGCTATGCCTTATCCCAGCAGACACTCTGAGATGCTCCAGGATTTTAAATGGTCACTTATAACCTGCCTTATCATTCAAGACTATATATAAACTAAGCCCTCAACAATCTGACCACCCAACTAATCTTTGCTCACAAACACACACTAACTGCCCTTTTTCACTCTGCACTTACTGGAGTTTATTTATAAAGACTGGGCAAATTTGCACCTTGGCAGTAACCCATGGTAACACATTTACTCTGCACTAATTATAATAATAAGGCTGGAGGGACTGGGACGCTACCATTCTACTAATAAAGGAGGGGGTGGTTGAAGCAAGCTACAATTGATCCTTCTGCAATGAGCTATGCCTGTTAGGTTCCGCTTCAGGGACCCTGACCTTCCTGGACCTGCAATCAAAAAAACACTGAAGGGACCCTATACCCCATTTGTATGACATACGCTTTCACTCCTCAAAGAAGCAGCTCTAGTGGTATATGCCATAAGCCTTGGTATCTGGTGGGAAAAATGACCTTTGAGTTCCCTAACATTGCATAATTCACTCAACACTGGGTGAGGAAGAAATAGGGTTGAATGTGGACAATGCCTCAAAGCATGACTTGATATGACCTTATGAGGTATAGCATTCTACCATTGCTTTAGCACTATAGTATATTTCTTTGCAGCAGGACAGTAGAGGTCATTTATGACTGTTTTTGCATTTGTTGCCATGCAAATTTCTATCTATCTCATTTTAAATGTTCAATGTTCTCCGCCAGGTCTGTTCATATAACTTCTTTACATTTATGATAACATTTATCTGCATATATCTTAAATAGAAACAGAGCAGGAACACATCTGAAGGGTTAGAGAAATGACAATATGAGCAGGACCTGCAGCGACCAGAGAGCAGAAGTAATATGCAGTGATAACAAGCACGGACATGCCGTACAGAAATCAGCAGTGCATCGGAAGTGGCCTGAAAGATTTAATCTGGGGCCAAAGCCAGCTGGATGTCCTCCAGGTCCCAGTCTTTGCAGATGATGGTGTCAGGTACTTATGTTTCTCTCATGCATTAATCCTCGAAGTATAAAAGCCTTGGACCTTTTTTTGTCATAGAGAAGGTATGGCACAAAGTTGTTCTGACAGGTATTTATATAAGTAGAAGGAACAGATGCATTAGGAAGACACAGGGCAATAACTCTAAGGTAGGACATTAGCGAATGATCCTGGGCACAGATACAAAACTCACTGAGAAGATGAAGAAGACACTTATGTGACATTTTCCCAATAGCCAGCCTGACATTAATGTTCTTGACAGTTTAACTATAGCCACCTAGTATATGCAAGTTAAAGTGGCCAATCACAGACAAAAAGAGCTGCCATGTTGGCCCCTCCAGACCAAGTTGGCAGCTCCATGTTTTGGGCCTTCCTGATAGCCAGCAAAAAAATGAACGGACTTATGTCCATCAAGTAACTATGTAAGAGTTAGAAATTCCTGACAGACTAGGCCATCACCTGATATGTCTTCCTAGACCTCATTATGACCTTAATGTTGGCGGAGGGGGTCAAAGATCAAATCATTGTAATTTAGCTCATGGTCTTAGCTCAACATGGGTAAAGAGAAGATATTAAAGTGTATGCACACTTTTACTTAATTGATCTCATCTATAAACATAGAAATTGTTCAGGGCAAGCTTTAGGTTGGTGGCACACTGGAGATTAAGTCGCCTGCGATAAATCTTCGCTACTGTGGGCGACTAATCTCCCCGAAATGCCTTCCCACCGGCAAGAATGTGAATCGTTGGTGGGATGCCATACATGTCGCTTCAGTTTTCTGCATTTCGGGGAGATTAGTCGCCCGCAGTAGCGAAGATTTATTGCAGGCGACTAAATCTCCCCCTAAACCCCCCGACCTACAGGTCAACCCACTGGTCCCGCAGATGTTGGGCCAGCTCACACATAACTAACACAGACCATTTTCTATACTATGCTTGAAATGTAAAATGGTCTTGGTCCTTTTCTGCATCTTCAAATGACCCTCAAGCCCCTCTAGATACTGGTTCTGAGGATGAAAAAAAGACTCAGGTTGATCAAGTTCAATTCACGAAGACCATAAGAAAGGCAGTGTGCAAAGGGCACTTTGTATACCACTTTCATTGAATGTAGAATTGCCGCAAATGCTTCAGAACTCAGTGACCTACACATTCCCCTTTAATACAATACTGCCTCTATTTGGCACCACTGTATTCACGATGAATGCAAACCATAGAAACACTGTAGCTATTTCCAGTCTAAAGCATTTCACTCTCAAGACGTCAGCCCCTAGGCAGCCCCCTATGAATAGCACCCCCTCATAACCATCAGAATCAAGGAATTGAATCCGTAAGTTTAGAATCCCAAGTGGGTTATCACAGCCACGTCTTGCTCTTTTATCTTTCCGTCTATGAAAACAATGGCTGAAAGAACATAAAAGATCATTCTTTGGGTTTAGCAACCTGCCCCTTACCTCCTGCTGAGCAAAACCCTTCCCTTAGGTTTCTGCTGCCAGCGAGATGTTTTTTCTCAAAGAGATTAAAAAGAAAAACAAGACAAAAAAAATAAATCTTGGCAGGCGCCTAAAGAACAGATAAAAGTGCTTTAATGATCCGAGCGGAATCTGCCTCTAAATGGATGCATCTTTTTACTGGTTGCCAGGATGGAAGTCGGTTCCCTTTCTGCTTGAAGAGAATAGCATAAAATAAATGCCTTTATGATGGGTTAGAAATCTGTGCCATTTAGATACAGGAAATAAAAGGAATTTATATATAAATATATGCTTTCAGAGGCTATTTTTAAAGGGAATATTCATGGGGGTTTTAACACTCTTTATAGATTTTACAGGCACTACCTACAAGTCTAGATTCCAGTTAGACTTACCGTTTTTTCCGAAATGTGGGAATCACTGATGGTGCCTAACATTTTTATGTTTAGTTACCCTTTAATTTATGGTTTTTAAAGGAGTAGATAGGTAAGTGGGCGTGTGCATGTAGGTATTGGTTCTATTATAGATTGCTGAGGATCTGGGGTTCGAACGTTAATGGGGCGCTTTTTGCAATTTGGAGCATTATGCTTAAAATTAACCTAAAAATGCTGTTTTCCATTAAAGGGATCCTGTCATCGGAAAATATGTTTTTTTTTCAAAACACATCAGTTAATAGTGCTACTCCAGCAGAATTCTGCACTGAAATCCATTTCTCAAAAGAGCAAACAGATTTTTTTATATTCAATTTTGAAATCTGACATGGGGCTAGACATTTTGTCAATTTCCCAGCTGCCCCTGGTCATGTGACTTGTGCCTGCACTTTAGGAGTGAAATGCTTTCTGGCAGGCTGCTGTTTTTCCTTCTCAATGTAAATGAATGTGTCTCAGTGAGACATGGGTTTTTACTATTGAGTGTGGTTCTTGTGGTTCTTAGATCTACCAGGCAGCTGTTATCTTGTGTTAGGGAGCTGTTATCTGGTTACCTTCCCATTGTTCTTTTGTTTAGCTGCGGGGGGGGGGTAAGGGAGGGGGGTGATATCACTCCAACTTGCAGTACAGCAGTAAAGAGTGATTGAAGTTTATCAGAGCACAAGTCACATGACTTGGGGCAGCTGGGAAATTGACAATATGTCTAGCCCCATGTCAGATTTCAAAACTGAATATAAAAAAATCTGTTTGCTCTTTTAAGAAATGGATTTCAGTGCAGAATTCTGCTGGAGCAGCACTATTAACTGATTCATTTTGAATTTTTTTTCCCATGGCAGCATACCATTAACATGGATTTAGAGTAGCTTTGTGAAAGCCTACAGATATAATTCTAAAAATGTTCAGTTTTTATATACTGAGCTTAAGGTCATACCTCCCGTTTTTAGAGGGACAGTCCCTCTTTTGACAGCTCAACCTGCAGTCCCTCATTTGTACTGGCAAGACCCGACTTTCTCTGCACTGAACAGCCAGAAAAAGAAACAATGTTTCTAACTTAATTGGCTTTTGTCAAGAGAGCCCCGAACAGCCACAGCAGCAGATGATACTTTTGTAACAATTTCAAGATAAGCAAATATGTAATTGTAACAATATAAGATAACAGGTCCCTTGGGAAAAGTTAGACTCACAACTTTAAGGGCAATTTGCCTTCATTAGCAAAACTGTAATAACTGAAAAAACACAGAAATAAGTTCAAACTTTTATAACCTGCCAAATTTTGTGAATTGAACATGGTAATTAGGGGGTGTGACCACAAAATGGGCGTGGTCTACGCTACACGTGACAACTTTTTTGTCCCTCTTTTTATTTCCAAAATGTTGAGAGGTGTGCTTAATGTAACAAGGGGTTCAGCAGCCCTACATCGATAATGATGATCCTGGCCTTTAAAATTGTCCCAGCAGCTCCCCATCTTGGATCTTGTTAGGCCATCTTTTGTGTGTCAGTGGCACTGCACATGCTCAGTGGGCTCTGGGCTGCTGCTGAGAAGCGAAGCTTAGCAGTTGGCAGAAATCCTCATTAGGTTGGTCATAAAAGTTACGAAGTTATGATTATTAATTCTGATGAAGAATTCTTTTATGTGTTGATATATTTGATAGCTACAGGGGCTTTTCTGCCATGAGGCAAGGTGAGTACCTTGCCTCAGGCTGCAGCTCCCCAGAAGTTACCAGGGGCGGGAAAAAAGCCGATCCTGGTAACTTTAAGAGACGAATTTCCGGTTATTAAACCGGAAAATCGGCTTTTCTATCGCAGAGAGCGATATTTCGCACTCTGCGCTAGCAATGCACCCCTCACCGGACCTCCCATCGAAGATCTTAAGGTAAGCCTGGGGGCGGCATTGCGAATGCTGCCTCAGGCGGTGTTGATGCCTGAAACGCGCCTGGATAGATGCAATGGAAATCTACATTATAGTAGAAGAAAAGTACAGAAAAAAATATTTAGTTGTGTGTGCCACCAGGGGCATATTTATCATATAGACACTCAAGGGTCTGTGCTTAGGGCGACAGCTTTAAAGGGTGGCGGCCCTTGAGTGCTTATATGGTAAATAAAATTTTTTGCAGAAAAAAAAATTCTCCCCCCACCACTACCAGATGTTTCTCCACTAAATCCTATGTTGGAGGGTAGTGGGTAATTTGCAGGCCTGCACCCTAACCAGGGCCTGATTTCTCCTGGGGTCACCCAGAGGCTGGTGTCGTCCTCCTTCCTACAGGATCCCATGCACATCCTTTGTTGGTACCAGAGGACTAGTGCCTAGAAGTGATGTACGGGTTAACAAATCGACTGACCCTACTCTATCTGGGCCTGACCCAGCCCACGGGTGCACGTTTTCTTATGTACCTGCGCCCATCTCAGACATCATGTAGTGGTAGGATGGGGCTGACGTTAGAGTCCTGCACTGAACCAATTTTTGAAACCAAAACCCGACCCGGACCCATATCTTTACCCGCTTGGACACGCTTCCCAATCCAAACTGCAAGTGCCTTATCCGCAACCTAATCGGCGACCCACAGACCATCAAGAAACAGGAAGCGATGTCATGAACCAGAAGTGACATCATTAGAAGTAGGCGTGATCAGGAAAAAAAACGTTTTTAAAGGGCATGTAAAGGCAAAAATATACAATCCCATTTTTACTTTCTTAATTGAAAAAATAAATCTATCTCCACTGTACTTTAATTAAAAAATGTGTACAGTTTTTATAAGAAACCTGACTGTATGCAGTTAAATTCTCCCTTCATTTACTGCTCTGGATAGGAATTGTCAGACGGTCCCTAACTGCTGAGCAGGGAAACAATCATACTTATGAACAGCAGGGGGAGCCCCCGCCTTACTTCCCAGCCATGCAGAACTCAAGCAGCTTTGTTTGTTTCCCTGTAGAGCAGTCAGCAACTTTGTAGAGATTTGTATTGGATTTTATTTTTGACTTTATATCCCCTTTACTGTTTCCAACTCCAACTGCAGGGACAAAGATCATGGAGCCACATTTAAACAGATAAACAGGGATTCTATTTGGATGATTATTTTGCTGCAGTCACTGGTTCTGCAAAGTTGGAGAAAGTTTGTATTAAACAATACAAAAACTTTAAAATCCACATTAGATTATATGACAACACAGGACCCAGTACAGTCTGTATATTCTGATTATTAATCAGTCTTGTTGTATCAGCTTCTGGCAGATATTATTTGACTTGTGCTGATTGATAATTTATGACGATCCCTAAGCAGCCCAGACCCCACTGAGCATGTGCACAGTCTTAGTCTTGCAAAGATGTTTAACAAAGTTACAAGATGGTGACCCCTTGTAGCCAACTTTGAAAGCATAAATCATTTGTTTGATTAGGCTTGTGGTGCAGTAAGTTCATGTTTATATTTAGTATACAAAATACAGCATTTCTAGCATAATTCTATTTTAGACTTTAGTTGCCCTTTAAATATAACATCTGTCATTTCCAGCCAAATTCTTTGCAGAAGGAGGAGAAGCAAAGGAAAACTCTCTGATACAGACGGAGGTCACAGAGGCTGCTCAGTAGTAAAAGAACAGGACGGCTGTGACCATTAAGTACAAGATTTCAGTTGCAAAATTGCAGCGGCTTCTCCCTCAGATGGCACCGGAGTACCTGTAAAATTGATTTGTTGATCTATTAAAACGAACATGACTTATGGCTTACTGGGATGAATAAGGCTCTTCTAGAGAAACCATAAGTGTGATGGATTTTACTGGTTATTGGTATTCTGAGCCTTTCTAGGGCTTTGCAGAAATTTACAGAAATTTCTCCTCTTGAATTCGGTATTAATGAGACTGTAAATGTGTCGATCTACATCTCACATTTGCTTTTTTTTTTTTTCTTTAAAGCCCCATTATTATATCTATGGATTTTCTATTACAAATATCATATTGAATATATCAAAGAGCGACCAAGGACATCGATGCTTTCATTTTCTAACTTGAAGAAGACTGAGCACAGCATTAGATCCAATGACCAACAGAGGTGAATTTCATTCTGCTTCCTTTGCTTTATTGTGAGAAGTTATTGCTGGCTTAGTTACCTTTGACTAAGTGGCCACTTTCTCTTATTGTGTCTAGAATTTCATTTAGAAAAAGCCATGAGGGGAGCCAAATAGTCAATGGGGCGTGATACATAGTAAGTAAGGTTGAAAAAAGTCACACGTCCATCAAGTTCAACCTTTTCGTTTTTTGTGTTTTTTTTTAAAATCTGCCTAACTGCCAGTTGATCCAGAGGAAGTCAAAAAACCCATCTGAAGCCTCTCCAATTTGCCTCAGAGGGGAAAAAATTTCTTCCTGAATCCAAAATGGCGATAGGACCAGTCCCTGGATCAGTGACTAGTGATAGGATGCAACTAGAGTGTAACTAACCCAACTGTGACAACTCCCTGAGCCTCATTTACAAATGCAACTACTGGAACACAAAGGACTAGTGATGAGCGAAATGTTTAGCCAAGTTTCGCCACGAAAATGACACCAATGGGTGAAAAAAATTGTTGCACGTCAAAAAATTTTTGTCACCCATAGATGAAATTAATTTTGGCAAACTTTCACCATTTCACCAATTTTCAGCGAAGCAAAATTAGTCTGATTCACCTGTCACTACTAAGGACCACAAAGGTGGAGTTAATTATTATTTGTGCCCTGTGTACCCCTGGAACTATAGCAGGGTGACTGTTACCCCAATGTTTCTATATATCTGTAACCTTGTTATGAGCTAAGGGGGCCCAGTCTGAAGGCCAGTTAGGGGGAAATTTGGGGTGAATGTTTATTTGTACCCTGGGTACCCCTGGAACTATAGCAGGATGACTGTTACCCCAATGTTTCTATATATCTGTAACCTTGTTATGAGCTAAGGGGGCCCAGTCTGAAGGCCAGTTAGGGTGAGATTTGGGGTGAGTGTTTATTTGTACCCTGGGTACCCCTGGAACTATAGCAGGGTGACTGTTACCCCAATGTTTCTATATATCTGTAACCTTGTTATGAGCTAAGGGGGCCCAGTCTGAAGGTCAGTTAGGGGGAGATTTGGGGTGAATGTTTATTTGTACCCTGGGTACCCCTGGAACTATAGCAGGGTGACTGTTACCCCAATGTTTCAGTATTTCTGTAAACTTGTTATGAGCTAAGGGGGCCCAGTCTGAAGGTCAGTTAGGGGGAGATTTGGGGTGAGTGCTTCTTTGTGCCCTGGGTACCCCTGGAACTATAGCAGAATGACTGTTACCCCAATGTTTCTATATATCTGTAACCTTGTTATGAGCTAAGGGGGCCCAGTCTGAAGGTCAGTTAGGGTGAGATTTGGGGTGAGTGCTTCTTTGTGCCCTGGGTACCCCTGGAACTATAGCAGGGTGACTGTTACCCCAATGTTTTTATATATCTGTAACCTTGTTATGAGCTAAGGGGGCCCAGCCTGAAGCCCCATTGGGCCCAGTACTTTTTTTATGCCTTGGAAGCCCCTACAACTATAACAGAGTTACACCAATGATTTCCCTGACTTGATGCTTTATTTTTCCTGTGAAATTCTAACTGTCTCAGACCATAGCTATTGCCTTGCCTGAGCACTTTGTCTCATTCGTAGGCTAGTCACAAGGCCATTCATACTACAGGGTTACTACTGTGTTTATAATCTCTTTAAGAGAGTGGAGTCCAACTCCAGTCCACAGAGTGGGCTATTGGGTGAGGGGCTATTTGAATGTGGTCACAAATTACTAGGGATGCACCGAATCCAGGATTTGGTTCGGGATTCGGCCTTTTTCAGCAGGATTCGGATTCGGCCGAATCCTTCTGCCCGGCCGAACCGAATCCGAATTTGCATATGCAAATTAGGGGCGGGGAGGGCAATCGCGTGACTTTTTGTCACAAAACAAGGAAGTAAAAAATGTTTTCCCCTTCCAACCCCTAATTTGCATATGCAAATTAGGGTTTGGATTCGGTTCGGTATTCGGCCGAATCTTTCACGAAGGATTCGGGGGTTCGGCCGAATCCAAAATAGTGGATTCGGTGCATCCCTACAAATTACAGGGACAATACAAGTCTATGTAAGCCTAGCTTATCCCCTGAACAATATAAGGGCAAAATTGAAGGGAATCTCAGAAAGTCTGATTATTAAAGTTGGTGGTGGTATTATTGGTGGTGATATTAGTGGTGTTATTGGTGGTGAAAATATTGGTGGTGGTTATAGTATTGTTGGTGGTGATATTATTGGAGAAGATACTATTGGTAGTTGTATTAGTGGTGGTGTTATTGGTGGTGAAAATATTGGTGGTGAAAATATTGGTGGTGGTGGTATTAGTGGTGGTTATAGTATTGGTGGTGGTGATATTATTGGAGGTGATATTACTGGTAGTGGTATTAGTGGTGGTGGTATTAGTGGTGGTGGTGATATTAGTGGTGGTGAACAGTTTTTAAGACATGGCAGGAATTAGGGGTTTGACATTAGAGGCACCTGCCTGGGCTACAAATATATTGGGAAAGGACGGAGGACACAGACAGACACCTTTGCCTTAGGTACAAGGCCCCTTGGCACGGCTCTGCTACTAATTGTCACAGGGATGTATATCTTACACCGAGCTCTATTATTTCCATATTTGCAGCGCCTTTACTGTAATTACCCTGCATTTTATAGACGGAATTACATCACAGCATTAAGTGCAAGAGCTGCCGGTACATAGTGTCATGGCTCCTTTTCAATCCGTACAGGGAGATGGTATTAACAGAAAAAATGTCTGGAAGGAGCTCAAATAAATCCATCAGAAGGTCATGAACATAACCTTTTCATAACGCAAAGGATGATGGGAGGTCAGCAGGGATCCAGAGTCCTCCCTTCCTATAGGCTTTCTCATGTGAATTGATGTAAAGTGGAACCAAAAAATGTCAATAATTTAATCATGCGCGACACAGCTTGGGATGTGTGATAAATCAATATAAAAGCAGTTGGACATTAGCCCCTCGTTGAAGGAAAGTGGCCTATTGACGCTGATTTATGCATTTGGTTAACGGGTCAGTTTAACATGGACGCCACGTAAATACACAGACGTGCCTATCATTCTACCTTTGTATTTGTCCAAAGAAAATATTAAGAGGAAAAAGGAAACTGGATATGGAAATGGATCAATTTGCATTCTCACCTTTAAAGGATCAATAACACCAAAAAATGAATGTGTTTTAAAGGAAAGATAATATAATGTGCTGTTGCCCTGCACTGGTAAAACTGGTGCGTTTATTTTATACTACTATAGTTTATATAAACAAGCTGCTGTGTAGCCATGGGGGCAGCCATTCAAGCACAGGATACACAGTAGATAACAGATAAGTACTACTATAGTTTATATAAACAAGCTGCTGTGTAGCCATGGGGGCAGCCATTCAAGCACAGGATACACAGTAGATAACAGGTAAGTACTACTATAGTTTATATAAAAAAGCTGCTGTGTAGCCATGGGGGCAGCCATTCAAGCACAAGATACACAGTAGATAACAAATAAGTACTACTATAGTTTATATAAACAAGCTGCTGTGTAGCCATGGGGGCAGCCATTCAAGCACAGGATACACAGTAGATAACAGATAAGTACTACTATAGTTTATATAAACAAGCTGCTGTGTAGCCATGGGGGCAGCCATTCAAGCACAGGATACACAGTAGATAACAGGTGAAGTACTACTATAGTTTATATTAAAAAGCTGCTGTGTAGCCATGGGGGCAGCCATTCAAGCACAAGATACACAGTAGATAACAAATAAGTACTACTATAGTTTATATAAACAAGCTGCTGTGTAGCCATGGGGGCAGCCATTCAAGCACAGGATACACAGTAGATAACAGTCTGCAGAATATCATTGTATTCTATTACACAGCTTATCTGCTATGTAACCTGAGCCTTTTCTCCTTTTTCAGATTGAATGGTTCTGAAGAATCCCATTGTATACTCCAGAGTTTATCTGTTGTGTATCCTGTGCCTTTTCTCCTTTTTCAGCTTTGAATGGCTGCCCCCATGGCTACATAGCAGCTTGTTTATATAAACTATAGTAGTGTTTCTCAAGCAAACACACCAGTTTTACCAGTTCAAGGCATCACCAGTACATTACCGGTATATTGTCTTTCCTTTAAAACACTTTCATTTTTTGGTGTTACTGTTGCTTTAAAGGAAAAGTAACACCAAAAAATTAAAGTGTTTTAAAGTAATGAAAATATAATGCAGTGTTGCCCTGCATTTGTAAAACTGATGTGTTTGCTTCAGAAACACTACTATAGTTTATATAAACAAGCTGCTGAGTAGCAATGGCGAAAATTGAAATAAGTCTCTATGGCACAGGATAAAATAGTGGATAACCGATAACACCATTATGTTCTACAGAGCTTATCTGCTGTGTAACCTGAGCCTTTTCTCCTTTGAACGGCTGCCCCCATTGCTACACAGCAGCTTATTTATATAAACTATAGTAGTGTTTCTGAAGCAAACACACCAGTTTTACCAGTGCAGGGCAACACTGAATTATATTTTTATTACTTTAAAAAAATTAATTTTTTGATGTTACTGGTCTTTTAAGTAAAACTCCCTTGTTCACTGGTTGCCCAGACACAACATTCCTAATGACTTCACATAGCTCTCCTCTAATGTCACAGGGAGAATTGTGGGATATCCAACACGCAGATGCCAAAGTTGCACCCATCTGGCACGTTCCCTTGCATTCCAATCAGCTGGAGGCATCGACAGAATTATTGGCTCGTGCAGTTCTGGTCCAATTAATGATAAAACATGAGTGGATAGGTTGGTCTCGTTTTCTGTTTTGCCCAATAAACTTTGGGGTCTCAAGCTCAAGTTTGGTCATGAATCAAATAATTTCTACAAAACACGATAGTGGTAATTTGCTACTTGCAGGGCATGGTGTAAATTGCAAAAAAATGGGCACACTGACATTTTACTCACTTTGTGCCCTGGCCATTAAAATTTCCTACAGGGCTCAGAACTCCAAAGCAGAGCACAGAGACCTGCATTCACCCCATGAATAGAGAATAGCCTGTGTTTGGCAGCACTGTATTCATGACAGTCAGGCAGGGCGACATGTAGCCATGTAGGTATTTCCCTTCCTGCCCCCTAAATTTCCCTTTATTCAAATGCAAAAGTTAGAAAACTGTAGATTGATACTGGATGTACTTACGCCGTGTCACAGAGCTGCCTTGCACCGCCAGTTTTTTAACTTTATAAATACTTGGCTAGTACTAGTAGTGGGTCTCTTCCTACTTTGAATTTTCAGTATACTGCAAAAAAAAAAAAAAAAACGATTGACAGCTCTTGGACTGGGGGATTTCCTGGGGAGAGACCACTTTATAACTTTCTTTTTCTTAATATTTTATTTACAATTTTTTGTTTAAAGAACAGAGCCATACACCTTTGTTTATGTGTTTATTCTTGCACCACCAGTACTGTACTCTGCACCTTACACCAGATTTTTGGGTTTTTTAATCCAATGTCAGGTACAGAGTGCAGCCAGACCCCAGAAGCATGGCCTTTTAACAAAGAGAGTGCTTTTGCGCCCCTTGTTGGTCTTGCATTTCCATGTGTGATGTCTGTATATGATCCAGTCTGTCCAGCTATGCAGGACATAGCCTAAAGCTGGCCATGCACGATACATAGACTTGTCCGTCCGTGATTTGTTGGATATCCTACAACTCTCCCCTTGTGTAGAGTAAATTATGATATTTGAGGTCAGCTATGGAAAGTCATTCGAATGATTGTGTCTAGATGATCAGTGAACAGTGGAGCTTTACTTAAAGCTGAAACTACAAACTCAGTCAGTAGAGGGACAGATTGCTATGATTAGCCAGTGTATGGTGCCTTAAAGGAAAACTAATCCCTAAAAATGAATGTGGCTAAAAATGCCAAATTAAATATACTGAACTTATTGCACGAGGCTAAAGTTTCAGCTTGTCAATAGCAGCAATGATCCAGGACTTCAAACTTGTCACAGGGGGTCACCATCTTGGAAAGTGTCTGTGACACTCACATGCTCAGTGGGCTCTGAGCAGCTTTTGAGAAGCTAAGCTTAGGGGTCGTCACTAATTATCCAACAGAAAATAAGGTTATACTGTAATATAAGTTGATGTTACCAGGCTGAATATTACATTTTGATGCTAATTGCACTGGTTTCTGTGCTGCCATGTAGTAATTATCTGTATTAATTACTAATCAGCCTTATATTGTGACATTTCTATTCTATGTGTACTGTATATTGTGAGTGGGTCCCTAAGCTCAGTAAGTGACGGCAGCACAGAGCATGTGCAGTGAATCAGCAGAAAAGAAGATGGGGAGCTACTGGGGCATCTTTGGAGACACAGATCATTACTGCTAAAGGGCTTTGGTTGCCTTGGGCTGGTACAGAAGCACAAAACATAATGTAAAACATTTCTAGTTACTTCTTTAGTTAAGCTTTAGTTCTCCTTTAAAGGTGTGGTTCACTTTTTAGTTAACTTTTAGTATGTTATAGGGTGGCCAATTCTAAGCAACTTTTCATTTAGTCTTCATTATTTCTTTTTTTGTAGTTTTTGAATTATTTGCCTTCTTCTGACTCTTTCCAACTTTCCAAAGGGGGTCACTGACCCCATCTGAAAATAAATGCTCTGTAAGGCTCCAAATGTATTATTCTTGCTGCTTTGTATTACTCATCTTTCTATTCAGGCCTCTCCTATTCATATTCCCGTCTCTTATTTAAATCAATGCATGGATCCTAGCAACCAGATTGCTGAAATTGCAAACTGGAGAGCTGCTGGATAAAAATCTAAATAACTCAAAAATCACAAATAATAAAAAATAATTACAAATTGTCTCAGAATATCACTCTCTATATCAGGGATCCCCAACCTTTTGAACCCGTGAGCAACATTCAGAAGTAAAAGGAGGTGGGGAGCAACACTAGCATGAAAATAGTTCATGGGGAGCCAAATAAGGACTGTGATTGGCTATTTGGTAGCCCCTATGAGGACTGACAGCCTATAGGAGACTCTGTTTGGCAGTACAACTGGTTTTTATACAACCAAAACTTGTCTCCAAACCAGGAGTTTAAAAAATAATCACCTGCTTTGAGGCCACTAGGAGCAACATCCAAGGGGTTGGAGAGCAACATGTTGCTCACGAGCTACTGGTTGGGGATCACTGCTCTATATCATACTAAGAGTTAACTCAAAGGTGAACAACCCCTTTAATACACAACAAGAAAAGCCTAATATGATGAGGGTGTCTGGTTTTAATCAGCCAATAATGTACCGTAGAGACACATCTGCAGCAGAAACAATGTCCAAGGATTGAGGAGAGATTCCATAAAATCGTGTGAGCAGGGAAATGTGTAAAGTGGCCCTTTAATGAAACCAATAGAGTAGGACAAGCATTTGTAGCAGAGCTGTGGGCTTTCTTGGCAACAGCAAAAGTTGCAGATAACCAATAGAAGAAAAGACTTCTAAAATGTATGAACAATCACCTGAAGGTAACAAAGCTTTGGCAGTTGTCTTATCTCCTTACTCTATGCAAGGGGGGGGGGACAGGTACCGGAGCACTTCCAAGATAGATGGATAGGAGATCTCATAGTTGCACTCCTTCCATTTTGCCGACGGCATGAAATCTCCTTGAGACACTGATTTCTTGCTCTATTAAAATGTATTCCAACTTGTCTTCGCTCTGCCTGCAATGGATACGGCTCTGGCTGGAAACGCTATTTCTGAGAAACCTTCAGAAGTTTTCGGATGGGCGAGTCTTCTATAGGCTTGAAGGACTTGGATCCTGAAATTGAAACGAGCACACGTATTTGAGTATGCGATGGCACAGTCGCATTAAAACAGCAGAAAGCAGCTGAAATAATAAAAGGCGCATGCACTGCATGGGCCAATGGCACAGGTCCAGCTCACTTACTGAGTTGCGAGGACATCCGCTGTAGGTGCTGTGAGGTTTCTTCCAAGAAAGAATTGAGCAAATGGACTGATTCCTGGAGTTCATCCAACTGAAAGGAGGAGATAATTGAGAAAAGATTTATGCCCAGTCCTTCAGATCATCTCTCTCAAGAACATAATCAGGAAATATTATCCATAAGAGGGAACTATACAGCAAATTCATCTTCATACCATCCCATTTTACTTTGCATAATTTTACTGATCATTTGGGTCAATTTTGTAACAAGGCAGTGGTGTGGATGAGAGACGGGAATAGAAATGGCAGAGGCCTGAATAAAAAGTAATAAAAAGTAGCGATAACAACAAAATATAAGTCTCGCAGAGTACACAGATTTTTGGTTGCTGGAGTCAGTGGCTCCCCACGAAGGCAAACCATTCAAAAACTATTTTAAACCAATTGAAAAATGACTACGAATAGGATATTCTATAACATACTAACTCAAAGACCCCCCCACCACTTTAAGACGTTTTAAAAGAACATTCTGTTTAAAGGAGAAGGAAAGCTACCAAAGCAGTTATTGCCAATAGATTAGCCACAACAGTGCAAACTATACAACTATATTTATTCTGTTGACTGCTTTTACCATACCTGAGTAAACGGCTCTAGAAACTCTCTAGTTTGTTTAGGATAGCAGCTGCCATATTAGCTTGTTGTGAAATTGCTTCCTGCCTGATTCTCTCCCTGCTCACTCATAGCTCTGGGCTCAGATAACAGCAGGGAGGGGAGGAGGTGGAGGGAGAGGAGCAAACTGAGCATGCTCAAGCCCTAGCCCTGGAGGTTTAAGCTGAAAACAGGAAGTCTGATACAGAAGCCCATGAGTACACAATGGAAGGAAAGTAATTCTATGTTTCTTTTGACAGAGGACTCAGAGCAGCATTACTTTGAGGATTTACTAGTGTATTTATATAGACCTTTTTGATAAAGCTTACTTAATTTTAGCTTTTCCTTAGCCTTTAAAGCAAGCAATATTAATATTCTACTGATGAGCTAGATAGAATATGGATGTGTATGGATAGTGATAACAACTGTGAATATGGGCTCCAGGGGGTAAAGGGACAGCCAGTGTGTGGGCTCCAGAAGGTAGAGTCCAAAATACCCTAACAACCATGTTGATTTGAATAAGAGACTGGAACATGAATAGGAGAGGCCTGAATAGAAAGAGGAGTAATAAAAAATAGCAATCACAATACATTACAGAGCATTTGTTTTTTAGATTGGGGTCAGTGACCCCTATTTGGAAGCTGGAAAGAGTCAGAAGAAGAAGGCAAATAATTCACAAACTATAAAGAATAAATAATGACGACCAATTGAAAAGTTGCTTATAATTAGCCTTTCTATAACATACTAAAAGTTAAGGTTAAGTGAAAGGAGAACTAAGGCTTAACTAAAGTAGCTAGAAATGTTATACATTATGTTTTGGGCTTCTGTACCAGCCCACGGCAACCACAGCCCTTTAGCAGTAAAGATCTGTGTCTCCAAAGATGCCCCAGTAGCTCCCCATCTTCTTTTTTGCTGATTCACTGCACATGCTCTGTGCTGCTGTCACTTACTGAGCTTAGGGACCCACTCACAATATACAGTACACATAGAATAGAAATGGCAGAATATAAGGCTGATTAGTAATTAATACGGAATTTAATAGTCAGCTTCAGCTTATATTACAGACAAAACTAATTTTCTGCTGGATAATTAGTGAGGAGCCCTAAGCTTAGCTTCTCAACAGTCAATCAGAGCCCACTGAGCATGTGAGTGTCACAGACACTTTCCAAGATGGTGACCCCCTTTGACAAGTTTGAAGTCCTGGATCATTGCTGCTATTGACAAGCTGAAACTTTAGCCTCGTGCAATAAGTGCAGTATAGAAAATATGACACTTTCTGTCATATTCATGTTTAGGGTTTAGTGCTTCTTTAAGTGGTGTTTATGGGCAGCACTCACACAAAGTTCCTGCATGCAGGGGAATGAAACATAAAAAGCCTAAAATAAACATTTCCATGAAACTAACAGCACAGAGCTCTGCATTCTCTCTCAGTGTAGAACAACACTCAGTATTACCTACCACAAGCTCCATACAGTCAAACACTGCCCCCTGCTGGGCCAGAACCTTGTTATAATCTGGTTTGCTGTTCAGCACGCTATCCTGCGACGTTGGCACGTGTGGGATGCTGGCACATGGAGTTTCCGTTAATTTGCTTTCTTCCAAATGCCTAGCGGATAAAACATCATTACTCAGTATTCTTGTGAAGCCTGCGGTGAACAAAAAGCAGAGAAAGATCGAGCGGCTTTTCATCATTGGATCATTGTGATTGGATGATGAAAATGAGAAATAATATGGTGCAAATGGGGAGTGATCCTCCCAGAATGATCTTGGGGTGAGAGTAGCAGTAATTACACATAGGTGTATAGGTGATCCCCGTAACACTGCTCCATGTATTTATCCAGAGTGCTCAGGACCTAGGGTTTTCCAGATAACGGATCTTTCCATAACTTGGATCTTCATTTCTTGTCTACTAGAAAATCATATAAACATTAAATAAACCCAATAGGCTGGTTTTGCTTCCAATAAGGATTAATTATATCTGAGTTGGGATCAAGTACAAGATACTGTTTTATTATTACAGAGAAAAAGGTAATCATTTTTAAACATTTGAATAAAATCTAGTTTATGGGGGCTTCCTGGATAGCAGGTTTCTGGATAATGGAATAACAAAATAATCTGTTGCAGGTTATATCCATGTTTAGTCGCATGCCGTGAATATCCAACTCCGCTGTTCCTAAATCAAGGCAAGAAAATCCATGGGATTATGTTCGGTCTTTATTAGTCTTCATTTTCTCCGAATGGCCAATTCATTTGATTTAGGGGATTCAGTCACGGCACAAAAACGACTACAAATCACACGTGAATCAATTAAAAATGAATATGGCGGGTGAATTATGCGGCGCATTAGTGTGTTAGTGCAGAGAAATCTGTGTGTCTGAGCGCAAAAGGCAATAAAGTGGATAGATGGCCTCCCATTAATCCCACGCTGTGAAACCAGATCCGCAGATTTGGTGCTCGATTATATCTGCAGATTAAACATTACTCCGGTAATAAAAAATAGTTTACTTATAGCACGTCCTCGCAAATGAGTTTTTATGTATTTATGGTGAATGTTGTAATTATCACGATGTTTTAAAAAGAAAAACAAATGTATTATATAGTGTACTGTACCCCCTGTTGGAAAATATAAGGATGTTATAAGTCACTGAGGAGTTCCATGACCATATTAAGGCACGAGGCTGAAGGTCTTGAAACTGAGAGGTGACTTATAATATCCTTATAATACACAAGAGCCGTGAATATCTTGTAAAGTATATCCTTATAAACGATGAGTTCTGATGTCAGTTATAAACGGTGAGTTCTGATGTCATTTCTGTCACATGACTAACTGAAATGTGTGTTATATCTCGGATATATAATAAATAAAGTACCCCCAGTTGTAAAATATTAGTATATTGGAAGTTACCTCGGAGTTCCATGACATGTATAAAAACATTTGGCCTTCGGCCTCGTACTTTTATATGCTCCTTGGTAACTTAATATCCTTATATTTTACAAGAGGGGGTACTTTATTCACTATATATACACGAGATTTAAGAAGACATGTCAAGTCTAATACACCGGCTACTCCACTGATATTGCTAAAATTTCTATCCCTAAGCCCTGGATGCAACCCCCTGTGCCACCATTATCTCAGCCTCTGTGTGTGTGGGCAGTTTAGTAAAGTCCTGTGTATGTGCCAAGAAGGGATGCACCAAATCCACTATTTGGGATTCGGCTGAATTCCCCGAATCCTTGGTGAAAGATTTGGCCAAATACCGAACCGAATCCTAATTTGCATTTGCAAATTAGGGACAGGAAAGGAATACAGTGGAAAAAATTCTTCTTTTGTGACGAAAAGTCAAGTTATTTCCCTACATGCCCCTAATTTACATATGCAAATTAGGATTCGGTTCGGCCAGGAACAAGGATTTGGCCGAATCTGAACCCTGCTGAAAAAGGTCGAATCCTGGCCGAATCCCGAACCGAATCCTGGATTCGGTGCATCCCTAGTGTCAAGTCTTGAGAGTCACAGGCACAAGAGATCGCAGGAAAAGAGACTGCTGATAGCATGATATGCAGAAAGTACGAACCCCGGCCAGTGCATGTTTTCTGAGAGGGGGGGATTGTCAGTCCGGGTAAAAAAAATGTTAGCAATAAGTATTTTCCTAAAATAATGTCCCCTCCTAGTGTATTAAAGGAAAACTACACCCTTCAAAATTGAACAGATCGTTTATATCAAATTAAGTGGCATACTAAAGAATCTTATCAAACTGGAATATATATTTAAGTAAATCTTGCCCTTTTACATCTCTTGCCTTGAGCCACCAATTTGTGATGGTCTGTGTGATGTCTCAGAGATCACCTGACCAGAAATACTGCAGCTCTAACTGTAACAGGAAGAAGTGTTGGAGCAAAAGACAGAACTTTGTTTGTTAATTGGCTCATGTGACCTAACATGAATGGTTTTGTTTGTGTGCACCGTGAATCATAGGATCCCAGGGGGCGGCCCTTATTTTTTAAAATGGCAATTTTTAATTTAGGATTACCCAATGGCACATACTACTAAAAACTATATTATTATATTATTAGTATATTACAAAATGGTTTAT
Source organism: Xenopus petersii (assembly GCA_038501925.1). Lineage (NCBI taxonomy): Eukaryota > Metazoa > Chordata > Amphibia > Anura > Pipidae > Xenopus > Xenopus petersii. Next base: position 143,847,207 of record CM076676.1, on the reverse strand, counting down.
TTACATGAAGCAGTGTTTTATATATGAGCTGTTTTATGTAATATCTTTTAAAGTGGACTGGTCACCCAGACACAAAAATCTGTATAATTAAAGTCCTTTTCAAATTAAACATGAAATCTAATGTCTATTTTTTTATTAAAGCATTCATAAGCTGTTTTAAAGGGAACTGTCACTTTTTTACTGATAGTGGAACTGCAATTGAAGAGTTAACAGTAATACATAGTTACATAGTTACATAGTTAAATTGGGTTGAAAAAAGACAAAGTCCATCAAGTTCAACCTCTCCAAATGAAAACCCAGCATCCATACATACACCCCTCTACTTTCAATTAAATTCTATATACCCATACTAACTATAGAGCTTAGTATCACAATAGCCTTTGATATTATGTCTGTCCAAAAAATCATCCAAGCCATTCTTATAGTCATTAACTGAATCAGCATCACAACATCACCCGGCAGTGCATTCCACAACCTCACTGACTGTGAAGAACCCCCTACGTTGCTTCAAATGAAAGTTCTTTTCTTCTAGTCTAAAGGGGAGGCCTCTGGTACAGTGATCCACTTTATGGGTAAAAAGGTCCCCTGCTATTTGTCTATAATGTCCTCTAATGTACTTGTAAAGTCTAATCATGTCCCCTCGCAAGCGCCTTTTTTCCAGAGAAAACAACCCCAACCTTGACAGTCTACCCTCATAATTTAAGTCTTCCGTCCCTCTAACCAATTTAGTTGCACGTCTCTGCACTCTCTCCAGCTCATTTATATCCCTCTTAAGGACTGGAGTCCAAAACTGCCCCCCATACTCCTGATGAGGCCTCACCAGGGACCTATAAAGAGACATAATTATGTTTTCATTCCTTGAGTTAATGCCCTTTTTTATACAAGACAGAACTTTATTTGCTTTAGTAGCCACAGAATGACACTGCCCAGAATTAGACAACGTGTTATCTACAAAGACCCCTAGATCCTTCTCATTTAAGGAAACTCCCAACACACTGCCATTTAGTGTATAACTTGCATTTATATTATTTTTGCCAAAGTGCATAACCTGCATTTATCAACATTGAACCTCATTTTCCAGTTTTCTGCCCAGTTTTCCAGTTTAGACAAATCACTGTGCAAAGTGGCAGCATCCTGCATGGAACCTATAGTTCTGCACAATTTAGTATCATCTGCAAAAATAGAAACAGTACTTTCAATGCCCACCTCCAGGTCATTAATAAACAAGTTGAAAAGCAAGGGACCTAGTACAGAGCCCTGCGGTACTCCACTAACAACACTGGTCCAATTAGAAAATGTTCCATTTACTACCACTCTTTGTAGTCTATCTTTTAGCCAGTTCTCTATCCAGGTACAAATACTATGTTCCAGGCCAACATTCCTTAATTTAACCAGTAACCTTTTGTGTGGCACTGTATCAAATGCTTTAGCAAAATCTAAGTAAATCACATCCACTGCCATCCCAGAATCGAGGTGTCTACTTACATTCTCATAAAAAGAAATGGCAAGATCTATTACGCATAAAACCATGCTGGCACAAACTCATAGTATTATGATTTGCTATGAAGTCCAGTATCTTATCCTTTATTAACCCTTCGAAAAGCTTTCCTACCACTGACATCAGACTAACTGGCCTATAGTTTTGAGGCTGAGAACGGGATCCTTTTTTGAATAGAGGCACCACATTAGCAATTCGCCAGTCTCTCGGCACTATGCCAGATCTCAATGAATCCTGAAAAATTAAGTAAAGAGGTTTGGCAATCACAGAGCTAAGCTCGCTAATTACCCTGGGATGAATACCATCTGGCCCTGGACCTTTGTTAATCTTAACATGTTCTAGTCTCTTTTGAATTTCATCATGTGTGAACCATGCATCATTAGTTGTATTACTAGAATTGGTACTGTTAAGAAGGAAACCTTCACTTACTGATTCCTCATTTGTGTAGACAGATGAAAAATATGAATTCAGAATCTGCGCTTTTAATTTTTGTTTTCATCAACCAGCTGACCCCCCTGTGATAGTAAGGGACCCACCCCTTCCTGCTTCATTTTTTTACTATTAACATATTTAAAAAATAATTTTGGATTTTTTTTACTGCTTACTGCAATATCCTTTTCAATAGCAATTTTAGCTTGCCTTATAGCTTCTTTGCATGATTTATTGGTCTCCTTGTACCTTATAAATGATTCGGCTGTCCCAGCTAACTTGAAAGCCTTAAAAGCACGTCTTTTCTTACCCACCTCAACACCAACGCTTCTATTGAACCAAAAAGGTTTTGCTTTGCAACGACGTTCCTTGCTTACAAGTGGAATATACTGACAAGTATATTTATTAAGCAGCATTTTAAAGACTTCCCATTTTTGTTCTGTGTTTAACCCTGAGAAAAGCATTTCCCACTTAATATGTTGCAGAGATGCCCTTATACTGTCAAAGTTTGCACGTCTGAAATTTAGTGTTTTAGTTACTCCCTTATAGAATTGCTTCTGCAACAGAATCTCAAAGGAGACCATGTTATGATCACTATTCCCTAAATGCTCACCCACACAAATGTTAGAGATGAGTTCAGTATTGTTAGTTATTACAAGGTCCAAAAGAGAGTTATTCCTAGTAGGTTCTTGAACGAGCTGGAATAAAAAGTTGTCATTCAGCATATTTACAAACCTACTAGCTTTTTCTGTCTTAGCAACCCCATTACCCCAGTCAATGTCTGGATAATTGAAGTCACCCATAGCAACAACTTGACCCAGCTGTGAAGCCGCTTGTATCTGCAAGAGTAGCTGGGCTTCATACTCGACACTTATACGAGGTGGTTTATAGCATACACCAATGATAATTCTTTTTGTTACCTTTTTGTTACCTTTTTTGTAATAACATACCTCCATCTTTTTTTTAATAAATGTAACTAATGCAAAGTTTTAAAAGTGTGCACGAGACTCCACAAGTCCCGACTTACTGAAAGTCGGTGTGCAAAGCCTCATGGGAAAAAATATAACTCTCGTGAGATTTCACCTCAACCGCTTGAACCCGCGGGAGAAGGAGAATGAAAAAGAACAAAGAATAAAGGATCGTAACAGAGAAGAAGAAATGCATCGCAGCAGTAGTTTACTGGCCTGGCTGGTAAAAATGAAGGTTGATCCCACTGTTATTAATAGGGAAATATATAGGCAGGCTGGTATTTTTTTCCATAAAAAAATGGCAACCCTAGCAGCAGCAGACCCCACAGAGGCTCGAGGACAGAATTTAACTGGATTTACTCAAAATGGCGCTTTACAAACAGGCTATTTTCAAGAGTAAAAATAAATAAGTTTATTTACAAATTTTAAAACGTGCTGTTGGTCTGTTTAAGTGAATTTCAGACAGTATATGCATATTTTAGAAAAGCGATAGGTCCTCTATAAGCTCATTTAAAAATCTCAGCTGTCAATCAAATATTGCCTGCCCCTCCTAAGGCATAGAGGCGGGGCATACAATTACTTTCACATTCCATTCACTACTTACTAGATGTCACTGCTCTCCCCACATTCCCTCTGTTCTCTTCACTGTTTAATTGTGTAGCCAGTACATGGGGATGGACATCAGGTCCCCCATTCTGGTGCACAAACAAGATTCTGAGATGATACAAGGCTTGTCTTAATAACAGTGTCCACAAAATGGCTCCTGCCTGCTTGCTATAATTATGAGTTCCCAGACTGAAGGGAAAAAGATTCAAATATTTTATATTGTGTAATTAAAGTTCATTTTGCTTGACTAATGTGATAAAATAGGATTTTGAATATTTTTTTTTTGGGTGATGGGTCCCCTTTCATAGAGACCTACATTGTTTGGGGGGGGTATAGTTTTCCTTTAAGCTTTCCTTGTCCTTTAATCAACAAAAAAATATGTAGATAGATAACTCCAATGCTAGTGCATTCTATACAACATCCCCAGAGACTATAGAACCGTTCAAATAAATGGAATCATTTTCCCTTAACACAAATACACAGCTCAGGGGTCAAACAATGTGAAAATAATCTTTAAAACTCTGTGTTTGAGACACGCCACATTGCCACTGTTTCTGATGAGGCACATTATAGTAACAAATCTCATATCTGCTGCTCGTGCCGCTTCTATATGAGAAGCAATATCTTCAGAAAAGAGGGGGGGGGGACGAAAAAAATTGCCTGAGTGGAAATTTCACTTTATGAAGTTCATGTGGTTATTCCTGGCTATCCTTGGTGCATATAAAATAGGAGACGGTGGCAATGCTTTGCATCGGGCCCAGGGAAATGAAAGGAAGAGACATTCATTAAATCAGGCAAAGAATTGCACTGAACTAGTATGAAAACCAATTTAAAGGTATAGAGACGCAGAGAAAATGCCCATTTCAGTTTTTTTTTTTCTACCCAAACAATAAATATTCTAAATGATATTGCTGTAGAATGTGGGATAATCAGAATATTTATGAAGCTGATTTAGCCTGGAGACAGCAATGTAAGAAAATGAAATATAAAGAAGGTTTCCTGCAATCTCACTTCAGGACTATGGTGCGTACATTATCTTATGACGTCTTTGCCTGATTCAGTCTCTCTAATATTTAACCTGCGGATGTTAATTATTAGGCATTAAAGGAAAACTAAACCCTTAAAATGAATGTGGCTAAAAATGCCATATTTTATATACTGAACTTATTGCTTTAGCCTAATGTTTTAGCTTGTTAATAGCAGCAATGATCCAGGAGTTCAAATTTGTCACAGGGGGTCACCATCTTGGAAAGTGTCTGTGACACTCACATGCTCAGTGGGCTCAGTGGGCTCTGAGCAGCTGTTGAGAAGCTAAGCTTAGGGGTCGTGGCAATTATCCAGCAGAAGCTGGTTATTGAATTCTGGTGCTAGTTGCACTGGTGTCTGAACTGCCATGTAGTAATTATGTGTATTAATTACTAATCAGCCTTATATTGTGTCATTTCTATTCTATGTGTACTGTATATTGTGAGTTGGTCCCTAAGCTCAGTAAGTGACAGCAGCACAGAGTATGTGCAGTGAATCAACAGAAAAGAAGATGGGGAGCTACTGGTAAAAGGCTGTGGTTGCTTTGGGCTGGTAAAGAAGCCCAAAACATAATGTAAACATTTCTACCTACTTCTTTAGTTAAGCTTCAGTTCTCCTTTAAGGATATGTATACTACTGGTGTTTCAATATTCATTTGCTGTACAATATGGGGCTCTATCCATGGGGCAGTTCAAATGAGAACTAAAGTTCAACAAAGACAAGCTAGAAATGCTACACCTTATGTTTTGTGCTTCTGTACCAGCCCAAGGGAACCACAGCCCTTTAGCAGAGGAGATCTGTGTCTCCAAAGATGCCCCAGTAGCTCCCAATCTTCTCACTCAATATATGCTGAAAATATAGACTATATAATAAACTATATAATGCTGGTTGGTAATTCAATTACATGGCAACATGAAAAGTTGAGCATTCTGAATAAGAACTGATTAATTATCAGCACTGTATCTATAAGAAGTGTAAATTCACTTTCTGCTCATGTTTTGCTGATTTCCTCGGACCATAAGTTTCTCAGAAGAAGCCCAGAGCACACTGAGCATGTGCAGGGCCATGGACACTCAAAAGATGGTTTAACAAGATCAGAGGACAGGAAGCTGCTGAGGACAAAGTTTGAAGGCCTGGATCATTACTGGTATAGGGCTTCTGAACCTATGGGCTAGTGCAGTATACAAAATACAGCATTTCTAACCAGATTTTTATATGGGATTTAGTTCTCCATAGAATAAAAATTAGTCCTAATCAGTTGTTGTTCCATTATATGCGGGTGCCCACTATAGGGGAGTAAAGATCCACAAGTTACAATGAAATCAAAGAACACTTTCCATACCCTGACTGCACCTGAAACACCTGAGCAAGCTAACCTGGACAAGTCTTCTGCTTTCTTCTTGTAATCTTCAAGCAGTTGCTCCCAGATTTGGCTCTCACTGGAAAATCTAAAGAACAGAAAAGAAGGTAGCGTTATGAGCTGACACAAGCACCCCAAGCTCACTTATACTTATTAGGAAAACACATTTTAGAGCAGCGGCACAGGTTGCCTGTTCTAGTATAGTCTATCATTATACAGGTATAGAACCCATGATCCGGAAACTAGTTATCCATAAAGCGTATAGAACCCATTATCCGGAAACTAGTTATCCATAAAGCTCCGAATTATGGAACGCCATCTCTCCATTTTATCCAAATAATCCAGATTTTTAAAAATGATTTCCTTTTTCTGTGTAATAATAAAACAGTAGCTTGTACTTGATCCCAACTAAGATATAATTAATCCTTATTGGAAACAAAGCCAGCCTATTGGGTTTATTTAATGTTTATATGATTTTCTAGTAGACTTAAGGTATGAAGATCCAAATTACAGAAAGATCCATTATCCAGAAAAACCCAGGTCCCGAGCATTCTGGATAACAGGTCCCATACTTGTATTAAAATACTATCATATTTTTGGGTCTGGACCTCGGTGAGTGTCTTTTCCAATAATACAGTCAATGCCCTTTCAATGTCTATATCAGAGAAGGAAGTTTATTGAGATAGAGAATACAGAAGCATTCAGCAGCTTGGGAGAACGTTCTCTACCCCCAAACTGACTGTTACATATATCTTTATAATACACAAAAGCCATGAATATCTAAATGTTATCCTTATAAACGGTGAGTTCTGATGTCATCAGTTATAAACGGTGAGTTCTGATGTCATTTCCTTCACGTGACTTACTGAAATTTGTGTATTATAATAAATAAAGTACCCCCAGTTGTAAAATATGAGGATATTAGAAGTTACCTTGTGTTTTTATATGGTCATGAAACTCCTCTGTAACTTAAAATATCCTTATATTTTACAAGAGGGGGCACATTATTCACTATATAATATCACATAAGCATTGAAAATATTAACCAATACGTGATTGGTTAAATTACATCTGTATAAAGCCGTAATTACCTTTTTTTCAAAATAAGTTTAGTTCTTATTCTAAGTAACCTCGAGCCCAAGGCTGTACCATAACATAACACTGTTTATAAAACCATCTTCCACCTTATCTAACAGCTAGCCTTGAGACTCACTATGTGCCTGTGCAATCATTTTTCTTTCTGCATACATAAGCACAATAACCAAGCTGTAAGGGTAAGATCACACTGGGAGATTTAGTCGCCCGGCGACTAATCGCCTCTTCTTTGGGGCGTCTAATCTCCCCGGAAAACGAAGCGCCACGAGTGCCATGCCACAGGCATTTTCTTATTCTAGCAGACGGAAGACAGGGGGAAGCAGTTTGGGGAGATTAGTCGCCCCAAAGAAGAGGCGATTAGTCACCGGGCAACTAAATCTCCCTGAATCTCCCAGTGTGACCTTACCCTAAGAAAAAAAGATCGAGAATTTCTTCTTTTTTTTTTTCAGCTTGACCTGCCTTCTTTGGCCTACTGCTTTTTGTTCCTAACAAGCAATTTCATAATAACCAGCTAACTAGGCATTGGCCATTAGGTTCCACTTTCACTGCACGCTGCTTGATTAGTGTAAAAAAATATATATATAGAAAATGGCATGAAAACGAACCAGAGTTCAGAGGTTATATAGGCCTCAGAGCCCTCAGCCTAATTAGGATTCGACAATATACCAAACAAAAAAAAAAAAAAAACGGTGATGTCAACGGGCAGACACACTTCTTACATCCTCGCCCAGTTGCCTTTCATCTACTGATCGTTTGCTGATGAATGACAACCATTAATAACACGTTTCTCTATCTTGGCATAAAACAAACACCCCAATTAAAACCTATTCCAGATACACCGGAACACTGATGGGAGCTAGACCTGATCCCCAACATCAATACCCAACCCCTGGAAGCAAATCCCCCAACAACTTCCAGTGGAAAGTCTGCCCAGAAGTTGAAGTCTTGTTTTAATCACAATCACATTTCGATCACCGGATGGACATAATAATTATTAAATGTTGATTCTGAGACCAACTTACTTCAAGGTACACTCCCCAATCTGTGCCTTTAACGCCTCCCTTTCTGGATCTGCCGTTAGACTAGAAGGGATTTAAAAAGATACATGGATGAGCAGGAAACTAAGAATGTACTTATAAATTCTTTCAATTTAAACATAAAACAAAACAGCTTCTTATACATTTATTATTCCTGCTTTAGCTAAAATGTGCATTGATATCACAGATGTGCAGGAATGTGTTCAGTTATTAAATGCATTCTTTTATTCCCAATTCGGGTATGGAAGCGGTTATCCGGAAAACCCTTTATCCAAAAAGCTCTGAAATACAGAAAGGCTGTCTCCCATAGACTCCATTTTGTCCAAATAATTCAATTTGTAAAAATTATTTCCTTTTTTTCTATAGTAAAAAAAAAAAAAAACTGTACCTTGTACTTGATCTCAACGTAGATATAATTAATTCTTATTGGAGGCAAAGCCAGTCTATTGGGTTTATTTAATGTTTACATGATTTTCAAGTAGACTAAAGGTTTGAAGATCTAAATTATGGAAAGATCTGTAATCTGGAAAATCCCAGGTCCTGAGCACTCTGGATAACAGGTCCCATACCTGTACTGATGTTATAGTCTTGCATGGGTCTGGTCAGGCAGACCAAGGACTGACCTAGACCCTCAATCTACATATGCCCCTTCCTCAGACCTGCTTCCCCACCCTACCCATACCTGTTTTACCAATGCCGACTGGAGGCTGATCAACCAGGTCAGGTCAGAATAATCTGGATTAGGTTCTGCATTTTACCTGTGGATTTAGGGAGCCAACCATGTGGGTATTCTGCAGGTACCCAATCTGAAGCTGGCCATAGACACAAAGATCCGATTCGTATGATTTTCGGACCGTGTGTGGAGAGTTCCAAAATTTGTTGTCCGGTGGAGATCGGTCATTTGGTCGATCGGACAGGTTAAAAGATTTCAGTCGGCTGCCGATGATTACTCTGCGTGTATTACCGATCGTACGGTTTTCAGTGGGAGACTGTCACCAGCTTTGTCAGACATAACTTTCGTACGATTGCCGTCAGAGGCAGAACATCGTCTGATCTGTTCATTTACTACTTTATTTGATCTGAATGTTTAGTGGCAGGTCGGGAGATGGGGAAGTCCAATCGTACGTTGATTCATACAATCGGATCTTTGCATCTATGGCCAGCTTGACACAGGTCTTAAATTGATGCTGTATCAGTCTTAACAGAGATTAGCAGTTTACTGTATTTGGTATTACCCCAAGACTAACAATAGGTACTACTAGCGTAATAACAATGGCCAGATTAACATTTTATCCAGCAAATGATAAAAATACAATTAAATTGGATTCAAAGCATCCCCAACAGTAAAGGAATATATTGCTAGACACCAGCATTTACCTCCAAATGACCAGGATAAAATATTGGGACTGTCAATCACAAAGGGTTAAAAATGTCACGGCGTTATAAACGACAGCAATAAACGCATAATTGCCTGAAATGGAAACTCATGCAGGAAAAGATTTAATAAAACCGTGAATTTATTCACAACTGGATGCTGTTAAATGTATGCAGAACTAAAAGCTGAATGGCCGTGTTTATTAATAGAAGAGTGTATATATATATATATATATATATATATATATATATATATATATATATATATATATATATATATATACACAGAAAAAATGGAAGGAGAAAACAGAATTTGGTGCATAAATCATGAAATTTGTATTTGCAATGCCCCAAAATAAATAAGCTTGCCTGTGATTGAGTCTCCATCGCTAAAGCTGACCATACATGGACCAGGGGTCCAAATAAGCCAATTAGATACCACACACAGGAATGGCGCATATTAGTATGAGAGATCCAGTCATTCAGCCATTGGGCCAAAGACGAGGATTACCAAGTAGAATCCTACATCAGTTAGGGTACCTGGGAAATATGCACAAAGTACTAGTTGGGTTTTTGGGAGAAAAGTCATGATTATCCAACTAAGTGGGTGGTACAAGGGCATCTTGCATGTAGGGTTGCCACCTGGCCGGTATTTTACCGGCCTAGTCGGTAAAAACCTGCCAAGGCTGTGGCCGGTATTATAAACTGATCGCCAATGTAGTTGCCGGTAATTTGTAATACCCTTAGAAAAAAAGCCCTTGGCCCGCACCAATTCGCTCAGAACTTACCTTTTTTTCAGCCTTCTGGCCATCGCATGTGTTGCTCTGCCCACCTTTAGCGTGGCTCTGCTCCCTTTTGCATCACAGATCGCCCCCTTTAGTTCCTGCCCCCCCCACCGGCCGCTATAATTTTTGAGAAAAGGTGACAACCCTACTTGCATTGGGAGCAGGTTGTGTTCTGATCTATAACTTTCTCCCACAGCGCGGGTTATAATAAGGGCAGGCCAGGTTAACGTGAAGGGTGGAAAGTAGTGGGTCCCAAGTGTATAAATATGGGTCAGCAGGTCTAAATTGGAACCAGGCCTCTCCAGCTAGGTCTATGCAAGTCTCTGTCGTTAAAGGATCAGTAACACCAAAAAATTTAAGTGTTTTAAAGTAATGAAAATATCATGTAGTGTTGCCCTGCACTGGTAAAACTGATGTGTTTGCTTCAGAAACACTACTATAGTTTATATAAACAAGCTGCTGTGTAGCAATGTCGGAAATTGAAATATGGCACAGGATAACTAATGGATAAAAGATTAACACCATTAGACTAACTAGACTAGCTTATTTGTTATCTGATGTGTAACCTGAGCCTTTTTTCCTTTGAATGGCTGCCCCCATTGCTACACAGCAGCTTATTTATTTAAACTATAGTAGTGTTTCTGAAGCAAACACAGCAGTTTTACCAGTGCAGGGCAACACTGCATTATATTTTCATTACATTAAAACACTTATTTTTTGATGTTACTGTCATGGGAAAACATGTTTTTTTCAAAACACATCAGTTAATATCGCTCCTCCAGCAGAATTCTGCACTGAAATCCATTTTTAAAAAGAGCAAATTATTTTTTTATATTTAATTATCAAATATGACATGGGGCTAGACATATTGTCAGTTTCCCAGCTGCCCCAAGTCATGTGACTTGTGCTCTGATAAACTGCAGTCACTCTTTACTACAAGTTGGAGGGATATCACCCCCCTCCCTCCCAGTAGCCCATCAGCAGAACAATGGGAAGGTAACCAGATAGCGGCTCCCTAACACAAGATAACAGCTGCCTGGTAGATCTAAGAACAACACTCAATAGTAAAAATCCAGGTCCTGTTGTGACACCTTCAGTTACATTGAGAAGGAGAAACAACAGCCTACCTGTGCCACTGGCTCTTGCTGAAAGCACATGACCAGGCAAAATGACCTGAGATGCACCTACACACCAATGTTATAAATAAAATAAAAAAATACAGTTGCTGGTTCAGGAATGAAATTTTATATTGTAGAGTGAATTATGTGCAGTGTAAACAGTGTAATTTAGAAATAAAAACGACATCATAAAAATAATGACAGAATCCCTTTAAGCATGAAGAGATCCATGCCAAATCCATACCAGACAGGACACATGCTAGTTTAAGACCTCAGCCAACCGTATTTCCCAAAGATCATCTGGAAAGGAAGATCAGTTTAGTTTCTGAGTTGAAACAGAGTTTGATTATCGACCTGGAGTCCCAAATAGGTTGGTCAGACTGGGCTGGCAGGAGAATGTGAAAAAACCCAATGAGCCTTGGCCCTCATGGGCCCTGCTGAGCCAAATCCATGCCCGCCTGAGACCCCGCACTGCCCCTTGACCTCCCCCTCAGGCCCTAATCGTGGCTGCAGCAAAAGAACAGGTACACGTGGGGGGGGGATACTGTATATACAGCAATATCATCTAATAGAAATACATACCACACAATTATTAAATCAGGGCAGAAAAAACAAGGGGAATAGCCTTCCTCAAGGGGAATTCCCCTTGACAACACCGCAATGTTGGTGTTATTGTCATTGCTGGCAAGTGTATCCAATGCTTTTATTTTTTTTCTGCCCTTTCATAATTGTGTGGTATGTATTTCTATTTGATGATTTTGCTGTAAATATCTTTTACAGAAAATTACTGATTTGTGTATAATGTATTGACTTTAAATATATTGATTATCAGTAGACCAGCACTCCCTTTTAAAATGTAATACTTTTTATTGTCATGGTATCAAACCGACGTTTCGGTCCACATTTGGACCTTTTTCAAGGATCTTGAAAAAGGTCCAAATGTGGACCGAAACGTCGGTTTGATACCATGACAATAAAAAGAATTACATTTTAAAAGGGAGTGCTGGTCTGCTGTTAATCAATATACATACAATTACCGTACATTCTTGGAGTGTGTGAACCCAATATTTGTAATTGTATTGTATTGTATTTTGGCCACTCTGTGGGGAGTATTTTGGGTTATTTGTACCTCTTACAGCATTTTTCTGTAATTTCAATTATTGGCGTGCCCTCCGTTCATCTGTATAGTTCCAAGAATATCTAGGATAGCAAATAGTTTTTCACCCCAAACCTCACCATAACTGGCCTTCACACCACAAACCCACCACAGGGTACCAGAAATCTCAGCCCTATCTGTAATTCAGGCACATCTTCCCCCCCCCCCCCCACAGCAGCCGGCCCCACAGTTTTACACCTACTGCTGCTCATAAAACAACTACAAACACATTTTCTATAGCCTCCCTCAGTACCTTTAGTGCTATATTATCAAACCCATTCTGCAGTGTTGCTGAACAACTGTAAAAATAAAGCAAAACTCAACTGTCCAGTAGAAGTCGGAATTTCTGAGGTTGAAGAGAGGTCACTGAAGAAAAGCTACAAAGTGCCATTTTACACAATAAAACCATCTCACAGTTTTATAGGCAGTCACGGAATATCCACTTTCCAAACGGAGGCCACCATAAAACCTGGCATTTAAGTAACTTATAGGTGATATTAACCTGCTATTTACCCCAAGCATCAAGTGTAGCTCGATTTTAGAGAGATGAATATTTTATAGGGTAGAAAATGAAAGAATTGTTCTTACATTTACAGTGTTGAGATGGAAAGGCCGGTGAGAGAGTGAGGGACGTTGCTCTGTCCAAAAATCTAAGGCCACTTCATAAGGTAAAGCATCAACTATATCTTATGAAGGTGCCTTGTATTTTCATCTATACTCCAAAGCACCTTATGAGCCAAATATTACAGCGTTAACCTTGTATAGAACAGGGGTCCTCAAACTACGGCCCCGGGCTTAGTAGAAGTGTGCCACTCACCCAGTCCAGGTACTCCTCCGCATATGTTGCGGTCGTAGCTAGGGTTACAGGGAAACTGTCAACCAAATCCCCTCTCTCAGGGAGAGACAGATACATAGTTAGGTGTGCCGGGCCGCCATCAGGGGGGCACTGGGGGTCCAATGGCTTCTATATGTTAAGTGGGGCCTAGCCGTGTTGCTTTTCTTGGATTAGCCGGAGCCCTCTTGAACTGCCGAGTAGGAGACAATATATATATTTATTTATTTATTTCCAAGATTGGGCGAATACCGAACCAAATCCTAATTAGCGTATGCAAATTAGGGGTGGAAAAGGAAAGGAAAAAGTTGGGGCGAAATGTTTTTTTAATTCCTTGTTTTGTTACAAAACATCACGTGATATCCCTTCCCACACCTAATTTACATATGCAATCCGAATCCTGCTGAAAAAGGCCAAATTCTGAACCGAATCCTTGATTCGGTGCATCCCTAATTAAAATATAATGAACTGTTGCCCTGCACGGATAAAAACTGTGTTTGCTTCAGAAACACTACTATAGTTTATATAAACAAGTTGCTGTGTAGCCATTCAAGCTACTGGAAAAAAAGAAGAAAAGGCACAGGTTAAATAGCATATAACAGATAAAACACCATTGTATTGACAGAACTTATCTGTTATGTGCTATGTAACCTGTGTCTTTTCTCCTTTTTTTCCAGTAGCTTGAATGGCTGCCCCCATGGCTACACAGCAGCTTGTTTATATAAACTATAGGAGTACTTATCTGTTATCTACTGTGTATCCTGTGCTTGAATGGCTGCCCCCATGGCTACACAGCAGCTTGTTTATATAAACTATAGTAGTACTTATCTGTTATCTACTGTGTATCCTTTGCTTGAATGGCTGCCCCCATGGCTACACAGCAGCTTGTTTATATAAACTATACTAGTCTTTCTGAAGCAAACACACCAGTTTTACCAGTGCATGCTAATTAATTACTTTGGAACACTTTCATTTTTGGTATTACTGTTCCTAATGTATTTTCCATGTTGACTGTTAGAAACAGAATTGCTCCTGCCATATCCTCCTTCATAGAAGCTCTTAAATCTGATTTAATTATTTTAAGGGCACGTATTTAAAGTTATTAGTAGTCGGTAAATTTTTGACGATTCAGACTCCAGAGACCCAAAATTGCTCCTCGCTCCACAGCTCTGCTGCACCGTCCCTTCCCTGTAAACAGACTGTAATGTGAAATTTACACATAGTATAATAACTAAAGCTTGTCTCACCTGTCTTCTTCTTCTGTGCACTTCTTTAATGTTCCATCATGAGTTAGTCGTTCAGTGAAACGCTTTAGCTTTTGTGTCACGGAAGACACTGTCGGGGTAAATAAAATACAAAGAATCCAGTTAAGTTTATATTCTTTCAAAGGGGAATCTCCACTGTTTTTTTTGCGTAATGTAAATGTAATTCTAAGCAACTTTTCAATACACATTCATTAAAATTCTGCCCTCCATAACAGTGTAGCAGCAGTCTTTAGAAGAACAGACTTCTGCTACATTTTTTCAAAAGTCAGAAAAAGAGAACAGAAACCGGTAAACAATGGCTGCTTTCAACAGCAAGTGGCTTTTGGCAAACTAAGTGCAAAAGTTATCACATTTCTTGTAAAAGATATGAATGGTAGTACTTAGGTTATATTTTACTATCTTGACATGATATAAATTCTCTATATTCTCTAGGTTATATTTTACTATCTTGACATGATATAAATACTCTATATTCTCTATCCTTTAGCTTTGAAAATATGCACAAGTCCAGTAAGATATTTCAGTCCCATATCAACGGTTTGCCATTAAATGAGATTATGTCGGGACTACAAACCACCCACCCTCCCAATTATTTGAGCCAAATTTATACGGATATGCTTTTTCAAAACAGAAGAGCTCACCTTTTGCATTGAAGGACTTGGAGTCAAACCCATCACTATGTTTTAAGGAGTCTTCAAGTTTCTGCAAAGAGAACTATAAAAGCAAAAACGTAAACACCTATAGCACTCATGCACACAGAGACACACACAATATCCAAAACAAAGGCTTGGTTGGGTTGACAGCCCAATAGCAACAATTTGCATAAACAATACTAAGGGGCAGATTTACCTAGGGTCGAATATCGAGGGTTAATTAACCATCGCTATTTCGACTGTCGAAGGTAAATCCTTCGACTTCAAAAAATCGTTCGATCTAACAATTAAATCCTTCGAATCGAAGGATTTTAATCCATCGATCGAACGATTTTTCTTCGACCTAAAAATTGTTACAAAGCCTATTGGGACCTTCCCCATAGGCTAACATGGCACCTCGGTAGGTTTTAGGTGGCGAACTAGGGGGTCGAAGAGACAGTACTTCGACTATCGAATGGTTGAATAGTCAAACTATTTTTTGTTTGAATCGTTCGATTCAAAGTTGTAGTCAAAGGTCGAAGTAGCCAAAAATTTTTTTTCGAAATTCAAAGTTTTTTTTTTATTCTATTCCTTCACGTAGCTAAGTAAATGGGCCCCAAATTGTTTCACTTGTAGGCATTGCAGTCTTCAGTTACACCAGACACTTCAGGGAAGGGCAAAAGGTGGCAATGTGATGAAAAACCCTGTGCAGTTCATGCATTATAACCCGCAGCTGTTGTTGATTCAGGCTGCAGCACAACTTGTGCAATGTATCTGTATGTGTAAGAACCCCCAGTGCTTTAAAGGAACAGCAACATCAAAAAAAAAATTTTTTTAAAGTAATAAAAATATAATGTAGTGTTGCCCTGCATGGGTAAAACTAGTGTGTTTGCTTCAGAAAGGCTACAATTGTTTATATAAATAAGCTGCTTTGTAGCCATGGAGACACCCATTCAAATGCAAAAAGGCTCAGGTTACACAGCAGATAAGCTCTGTAGAACATAATGGTGTTATCTGTTAACCACTAGTTAACCTGTGCTGTGTATAGACTTTTTTCCACTTCCACTTCCACCATTGCTACACAGCAGCTTGTTTATATGAACTATAGTAGAGTTTCTGAAGCAAACACAGCAGTTTTACCAGTGCAGGGCAATACTGCATTATATTTTCATTTTTTTGGTGTTACTGTTCCTTTAAAGAAGAAGAAAATGTATAATCACTGAGCAATATCAAATGTTAGACAACCTCAATGATTATATTATTTATTGCAATGTTCCTTCCAATATTACCTGAAGACAAGATTGAAGAAGTTCCGAAAATCTCTCACTTTCAGGTAACTCCAAGCTGATGGCTTCACAGAGCTCTAAAAATATCAGAATATTTTTTTTATTATTTTCTATATGTTTTAGGGCAATTATTATTGAAGTAGCAAAAAAGTTAACTTTTAAGACATTTAAAGTCTGTATTTAGAGATAGAGTCTAATGCAACATAAAATACTTACTCTCGACATAGAAGCGGTCAGTTATAGGGATGGGCGGATTTAAACCAGTTTGCTTCACCAAAAATTCGCCGCCAGCGAAAGTCTATGTCCGACAATTTTTTTTGGACGTGTGCCATTTTTTTGGATACACAACATTTTTTTGGACATGCCCCATTTTTTTCTCCCATTGAAGTCTATGGGCGTCATTTTCGGGCGTAACACAGTGAAAAAATTCGCCCATCCCTAGTCATTTACATCTCTGGCCATAGCGCAAGAGACATTTTTTTTTTGCATTTTCCACTTTGCCTTCCTGCAAGTATCTGCACTCTCCTGCAGTCACCCCCCACCCCATGAATACAGTATGGCCTGCTTTCAGTGTTGTATACGTGGGGGGTGGGAGGAGGTATGTAGGGGTCTCCACTCCTGCTCACGAACTTGCACATAATTGAGATGCAGAAAGCACAGGGCTCTGTTGCAGCCTGTATCCACCACCGCTCCCTAACTGGCACAGCTGAATGATGCATAAGTTAGGTGACAGGTAGGGGGACACAATTACTTCCTCCCTCCTGCCCCCCATGAATACAGCACAGCCCAAAACAGGCAGTGCTGCATTCACTGGGTTACTACATTATGGAAAGTGCAAAAACATGGCCCCATATAATTCAAATATAGATATCTGTTAAGATCCAGTGGTGATTCTGGCCCCTGTGCCGTCCACCACTCTCCAACCAAGATTTACTTTTCAGCATTGGAGTGGGTCGGGAGGCTGCATCGCCATTAGAATAGTCAAATTTCCGATTTCAAGAAAATAATTTTGGCTCTTAAAGTTGTTCAGTATGAAAATAAAAACGGGTTAAATAGATCGGCTTTGCAAAATAAAAAAAATTATCTAATATAGTTCGTTAGCCAAAAATGTAATGTATAAAGGCTGGAGTGACTGGATGTCTAAAATAACTTCCTGCTTTGCAGCTCTCTTGGGCAGTAACCAATCAGTGACTTGAGGGGGGGCCACATGGGTCATAACTGTTGCTTTTGAACCTGAGCTGAATGTGGAGGATCAATTGCAAACTCACTTAACAGTTATATCCCATGTGGCCCCCGAATTCGAAAAAAAAAAAAACCCTACCCTACATAGACCCCCCTCCCTCCCCCCCAGCCTAGCTGCTACCCCGGGCAAATGCCCCTAAGTCTTTACTTACCCCTCGGTACAGATTCAGCAGAGGTCACGACAGCCATCTTTTGACTCTTCATTAAACTTCGGAACGAGACCAGCCCATTCAGCAATTACCGTGACTTTCTGCTCATGGACAGTTGTTGTGAAACAAAATATTGCTCCAACTGCGCATGCGCCGAAAGTCACTGCACTTATTTCCTGGAGATTACCTACAGAAGATGGCTGCCGTGATCTCCGCTGGACAGAATCTGCACCAAGGGGTAAGAAAAGACTAAGGGGCATTTGCCCGGAGTAGCAGCTAGGCTGGGGGGCGAGGAGGAGGGAGGGGGGTATATGTAGGGTATAGGGATGTAGCGAACGTCGGAAAAAAAGTTTGCGAACATATTCGCGAACTTGCGCAAAAATGCGAGCGGTTCGCGAACGGTTCGCGAACCCCATAGACTTCAATGGGAAGGCGAACTTTAACATCTAAAAAAGACATTTCTGGCCAGAAAAATGATTTTAAAGTTGTTTAAAGGGTGCAACGACCTGGACAGTGGCATGCCAGAGGGGGATCAAGGGCAAAAATGTATTTGAAAAATCTGCCTGTGTGTGCTTGGAAGAGATAGTGTAGGGGGAGAGCTGTTAGTGATTTCAGGGACAGATGATAGTAAGTTTGCTGGCTAGTAATCTGCTTGATACTGCTCTGTATTGGAACAAAAAAATAAATAAAAGCAGTCCTTACAAGGACTACTGTTATTGCAGCAGTCAGCAGATGAGATCAGAAGCAGGACAGCTGCCCACTGCAGCTACATACAGAGCACTGCAGTAGAAGGTAGATTACTAGCCAGCAAAGCTACCTAAGCTTAAATGTCCCTCAAACCCCTGCAGACTTCTGTCCCTCCAATAACAGAGCAGTATCAAAACGATTACTAGCCAGCAAACTTTCAACTGTCCCTGAAATCACTAACAGGCAGCAGCTCTCTCCCTACACTATCTCTTCAGCACACACAGGCAGAGTGAAAAAAAGCTGCAGGGCTTCGGTTTTTATAGGGAAGGGGAGTGGTCCAGGGGAGAGCTTCCTGATTGGCTGCCATGTACCTGCTGGTCTGGGGTGAGAGGGCAAAAAAAAGCGCCAACAATGGCGAACCCAAAATGGCGAACGTCGCGCGACGTTCGCGAACTTCCGGCGAGCGCGAACACCCGATGTTCGCGCGAACAAGTTCGCCGGCGAACAGTTCGCGCCATCTCTAGTAGGGTATGGGGGTAGGGTTCTTTTTACTTTACGGTTGAATTCTCCTTTAAAGTCACTAACTACTTAAGAGAGCTGAAAAGCAGGAAGTAGTGTTCTGGCTATTATGTTACACCTCCAGTCACTCCAGCCTTTATACATTACATTTTTGGCTAACAAACTATATTAGCAACATGTTTTATTGTGCACAGCCTATTTATTTACCCAGTTTTTTTTTACACTGAACTGTTCCTTTAAAATTACCAGAAGCAGCTTTTTCCAACCCACCCCTATGTACCTGCAGGGCACTATCACTTCATGCAAGATTTTCAACTTGCCTCATTACAGCAGCGCCCCTGCAGGGATAGTTACAGCAGGTCTGTTACTACAAACAGATCTATGGTTTTTTTCCCCCTCTCACCTGTGTTGATTCGATGCACGGGCGGCAGTGATTTGGGCGTCTTTGCGACAGATCTCCTTAGCGACTTCCTTCGGGGAGGCGGGCTTGAGAGAGGTTCATTTAGAGACAAGTCACATGGACTGGTTCTGAGTTTCTTTGAAGGAACAGTACTTGTCAGCTTAATACTAGGTGATGGGGTGGATCTCTTTCTAAGTAGAGGACTACTGCTCTTTCCTGGGCTGCATTTCATTGGGCTCGTGCCCCCAGCTTTGTTCCCTTGAGCACTGCTGGCTTCTTCCATATTTAGATCTAAACAAACAGAATAATGTCAATTTTACAATACATAAGCAGGGTTGCTGCTGCCATGAGGCTTCTTATCTTATCACGGCAGGAGGGGTTTGCCTTTAGGTCAGAGACACATTCGGGGAGATTAGTTGCCCAGAGACAAATCTCCTTCTTCAGGGCGACTAATCTCCCCTAACTGCCTCCTGCTGGTGGGCTGGAAACTGGTGCAATTTGTTTTCCGAAGTCGCCTAAAGTTGCCTCAAGAGGAGACTTCGGAAAATGAAGCGATCCGAGTGCCATCCCGCCAGCAATTTAGATTCTAGCTGGCGGGAAGCAGTTTGGGGATTAGTCACCCCGTAGAAGAGGAGATTTGTCGCCGGGCGACTAATCTCCTTGAATGTAAACGTTTGTCTCTGCCCTTGAGTTAATTCTTAGTAAATTATAGAAAGGCTACTTCTAAGCAACTTTTCAGTAGGCCTTCATTTTTTCTTTTTTATGGTTTTTGCATTATTTGCCTTCTTCTGACCCTTTCCAGCTTTCAAACGGGGGTCACTGACCCCATCTAAAAAACAAATGCTTTGTAAGGCTACAAATGTATTGTTATTGCTACTTTTGATTATTCCTCTTCCTGTTCAGTCCCTTTCCTATTCATATCCCAGTCTCTCATTCCTAGCATTGTATGGTTGCTAGGGTAATTCGGACCCTAGCAACCAGATTACCAGAATTGCAAACTGGTTTATAGAACATACTAAAAGATAACTTAAAGGGGAGTCATCCCTTTAATAGCCCAGCAGCCTATATCTATATCCCAATTGCACAACTCTGAGGTACATACACGACTCCCTGACCAGTTCCATTGATCTGCAGCCAATTGCACGTAGGCATGCCTACTACCATTTACATTGCGGATACTCATTACAGCGCAGCTTTATAAAACACCGAAGCTTTACTTACTCCACAAACAAAATCCAGCGCCAAATCTGAAAACACTTCCGTGGTATTCATTCACTGAGAAGTCGGCGCACGCGCAGTCCGCTCCGTAAGGCTAGCGGCGACCATGTTTAGTGCTGGCAAATATAGTTTTGTGGGGTCATTTCTGTGAAGATCCGGGAGATGTGGAAAGCGGGGGTAATTTAAAACAGTTGAAGACAAGCTGTAGGTATTGCAACACCACAGCTGCCAACTCTTGTGTTCATGAAGTGCATATAGGAATTTAAGTTTCTTCAAAGCAAGACGGCAAAAGGCGGGAGAATAAAAAGTTGGCTTTTGGCCTTGTATGAGGCTGGAGTTCTTGTTATTGGCACAATATCAAAATCAAATCCAGCCTGTACAGGCAGCAACAGGTATTGATTTCATACTAGGGTATTGTTGCCTATTTTTGAAGAGGAATTGAGGAATATTCCCGCCAGGGCGTGGAGTGACGTAATGGGCGTGTCCAAATTGTGTGACGCAGTTTTGGGGAATAGGAATAGGCTCATATATTGAGTAAGCAGCTTGACAACACGTCATTTTAGAACCCAGGTCAACTTTGGAAATAAGGCTTTTTTTCTTGAAAGTGTTTAAAACCAGTAGTCTATATACTTCCTGCCCCCTCCTCAGCAGTTGCACAAGCCGCTTTCTCATTTGTTATTCCCTTAAAAGTCCGTGAGTTTGATATTTGCTCCTAATGTCAGTTGCCAGCTCCTCAACAACCTGTTATTTTGGTTTATCCCCCCCCCCCCCATGCAACTGCCATACCTCCCAACATTTTGGAAGTAAAAAGAGGGACAAAAAAATTTTTCGCACGTAGCACAGCGACATTTTTTGACCATGCCCATTTCTGTGGCCACATCCCTTAATTACCATGTTCATTTTACAAAATTTGGCAGGTTATGCAGGTTTGAAAATATTTCTCCTTATTTAAACACTTTTTTGATGTCTCAAAATTGTTACACAGTATCTTATTTGCACATGTTAGCTGTTCTGTGCTCTCTGCTAAAAGCCAATTAAGTTAGAAACTTTGATTCTTTTTCTGGCTCTTCAGTGCAGAGAAAATAGGGACTTTCCAGTACAAATGAGGGACTGCGGTTTGAGCTGTCAAAAGAGGGACTGTCCCTCCAAAAAAGGGACAGTTGGGAGGTATGCAACTCTCAGGACATAAAGTTGGGAAAAGCCCGACCTGCACATCACTAATGCAGACCCTTCAGGATATTCCAGCTGCTTTGAACAATTTTCTTGATCAAATATGGTTTATGGATTGTTTCTGCTCCATATTTAGGCCAATGTGTTGCTTAAAGGCGTGCTTCACCATTACATCCATTTTTAGTATGTTATAGAATGGCTTATTCTAAACAACTTTTCAATTGGCCTTCATTTTATCATTGTTATAGTTTTTGAATTATTTCCCTTCTTTTTCTAACAAATAAAAAACAAAAATACAAAAAGTATTGTAGAAGTGATAGCTATATTGGCTAACAATAAAAAAAAAAATACTTTGCAAGCTTTCGGAGCACCAAGACCCCTTCGTCAGGCAAAATACAAATGAAAGGCACAGCATATATTCTGTTAGATAAGTGAAAGGTATTCATGGGCAATAAATTAGGAAGTTACAGATAGATAGAGATCAATTGTAGAGATAATACAATGAATAACTATTCATGTTATGTTTTTCAGGGGACCAGAAAAAAATGGTGTAAAATCCAGGAAAATGTAAAATCAGGGAAATGTATTCTGCATAATATATAGGTGGGACCACAAAACAACAATGTAAAATGAAGGAAAACTTAAAATCAGGGGATGTAAAATTGATGTTCAACTCTATCAGTCTTTTATTAATATCAATACATGGATGTTAGGGTAATTTGGACCCTAGCAACCAGATTGCTGAAATTACAAACTGGAGAGCTGCTGAATAAAAAGCGAAATAACTCAAAAACCCCAAATAGTAAAAAATTAAAACCAATTACAAATTGTTTCAGAATATCACTCTCTACATCATACTAAAAGTTAGTTCAAAGGTGAAGAACTCCTTTAAATGAACCTTTAGGATGTTATAGAATGGCGAAGTCAAAGTTACTTTTCAATTGGTCTTCAGTATATATTATGTATATTTTTTAATTATGTGCCTTTTTTCCAGCATTGAAAAGGGAGTCACTGACCCCATCTAAAAAAAACAAATTATCCGTAAGACTACAAATGTATTGTTATTGCTAGTTTTTATTACTCATGTTTCTATTTAGGCCTCTCCTATTCATATTCCTCTTGTTCAAATCAGTGTATGGTTGCTAGGGTAATTTTGGCCATATCAACCAGATTGCTGAAATTGCAAACTGGAGAGCTGCTGAATAAAAAGCCAAATAACTAAAAAAACACAAATAAAAACAAATGAAAACCAATTGCAGGTACCAAGAGTTTTCACCAAGATTCTTGCTTATCTCCGAGTACAGGGAATTCAAATATTTGGATATCTGGTGACCTGTTCATCAAAGCCCCCTCCGGTCAAATTCTATCCAAACAAATTCAGATGGTGGTAGCCAATTTAGCGAAGAGGGGGTGGTAACGCCAACTCAGGAAATTTCTTCCCTGGGGACAATCATCAACGCGAAAGAGGGTCTCCTGAAGCTTCCTCAAGAGAAAATTGCAGATATCCAGACTCAAGTAAGACAGATCTGTTCTGGATCAAACCCTAGAACAACAGGAAAGACCTGGCAACTAGTCCTGGGAAAACTCAGCACTACTATAGACTCAGTGAAATGGAGAAGAATTCAGACGAGAATGCTCCAGATACTAGGGATGCACTGAATCCACTTTTTTGGATTCGGCCGAACCCCCGAATGCTTCACGAAGGATTCGGCCGAATACCGAACCGAATCCGAACCCTAATTTGCATATGCAATTAGGGGTGGGAAGGGGAAAACATTTTTTACTTCCTTGTTTCTGACAAAAAGTCACGCAATTTCCCTCCCCGCCCCTAATTTGCATATGCAAATTCGGATTCGGTTCAGGCGGGCAGAAGGATTCGGCCGAATCCTGCTGAAAAAGGCCAAATCCCGAACCGAATCCTGGATTTGGTGCATCCCTACCAGATACAGAAGCAATCCCTGTCCTGAAGCAATGCGACAGGCATCACTTGAACACTCATCAGGTCATAACCTTGTCGGAATTAACGGCAAATATAGAAACAGATGTGGTTCGCATCGGAGCTCACCCAGGATATGTGTCCTCTTGTCTGGGCGCTGCTCTAGCAGGAAGTCGGCCACTTCACGCCGATATTGGTATTTGCAAAGGAACGTTTCCGCATTCACCGGCGCTGTCTAAGACTCCCAGGAAGGACCATAATAATTTCAAAATCGCCTTTATTTGAACACACTGTGTGGTAAGTCAAAGCGCACCCACTGCATAATGTTTGTACCACACAGTGTGTTCAAATAAAGCTGATTTTAAAATTATGATCCTCCTTGGGAGTCTTGGACAGTGCCAGTGAATGCGGAAACATTCCTATGCTTGTTGGAATTAACTTTACAGAGCCTGAAGATCCCAGTCTCTATAATGCTACAGGTGTGGGAAGTCATCACTACGAACACCAGCAGGCTGGGCTGGGGAGCCCACTACAGAGATCTGACGTGCCCAGGCACTTGGTCCATGGGAGACAGCAGAGCTCCAATTGGAGGGAGTTAAACATGCAGTGGGCAGGGGCTTCCCTCCCAGGGGTATGGTACTCAGATAGAATGGGCGCCATGATTGGGGGAAGTCCTTTTGTAGTCGTCATTCCCCATGCCTTCATCCCGATAGGGGGGATTAACCCATTGTGTGCCCACTGCCATGTTCCAGTCCAGGAAACGAAAATCTCAATAAGTATGATATGATTTCCCTTTATGTTAATTACTAACACAACACTAGATGGCAGTACAACCACAAATAAGTTCAGTACATGCTTGTGGGAAAAAAACTATTAGGCTTAAAACGATACTGACACATTCCTAAGAGAAGCCATAGGAACATGTCGGTGTTAGTGAGGAGTTGCTGCAAGAAAAATCTAGGGGAGAAGTTATCCTCCCATAGGCAATGTGCGATTTTTATTTGTAATTAGCCTATGGAAGGAAAAGTGTTTCTCTGCAAGGGCCCCTTCCCTCTCCCAAATGGAATTTAACATGCCCCCATTAGCTAGAAGTACGTAAACTTAGCCAACCTCGCTATACACTGCTTTTTCAGAATGTGTACAGGGCAAGGAGCAACTTATGGGGGCATTACAAGCAGTTTGGGAGGGGTAAAGAGGCAATTTCTGGGGTTTTGGTTTTTATTTTTGTTTTTCTGTTATTATATATATGTGTACATATTATCCCTCTTGCTCTCAGATTTGCAAGTTTAACTGCTATATAGTTGTTATGGCTTAAATACTGTGCAATACTAATAGGTTAAAAAGCGTGAATAGAGGAATTGTGATAGTAGAGGTTATACATCACTTTGAATGCATGTGAGCATTGGTGGTTCAGTGGTAGAATTCTCGCCTGCCACGTGGGAGGCCCGGGTTCGATTCCTGGCCAATGCAAGCAATGTTTTTAGCGTGTAATATCCCTTTTTTTTTTTTTTTGTAACTTACCCTTCCATTTAGGTTGTAAGCTCTATGGAGATAGAGACCTTATTTGTTTTGTATTTTGTACTTATTATTGTAATAACCCATGTTTGTTCTACAGGGCCAGGGCCCCCCTTAAAAGTTTTTCTAAAAAAAACATTGGCACCAGGGCCCCCCATAAAAGTTTTTTAAAAACACTGGTGGCCATGACCCCCCCTTACAAGTTAAAAAGAAACATTGGGGCCCCAGAAAGTGTTTTTTTTTTTTTAAAAAAAAACATTGGTGGCAAAGGGCCTATAGAGTATTAAAATATTACATTGGTGACCAGGCTTTTAATAAAATAAAAAACATATTGGTGTTCAGTAGAACTGAACACAGGTCTTTAGCTATGCTTCTTTCGTGGCTTTGGGACATCAACTTTGGCTTCTTTCGTGACTTCGGGTCTTTTTGCGGCTTCAGGACTTCAACTTCAGCTCCTTTCATGACTTTGGGTCTTTTCTCGGCTTCAGGACTTCAACTTCAGGTCTTTTTGCTGCTTAAATACTGTGATTGAGAGGTTAAAGGACACCTGTTGGGTAAACAGTAGATAACAATAGTTTTTTGGGTTTTTTTTTAAAATGCCCCCCACCAGCGCTACGCTATCCACACTGGGAGGGAGCTCCCGGTGCGAGCAACCATGTTGTGTCACGCGTATGCACATAACGCACATGTGATGTCACACGCATGCGCATACTGAGCAGTTTGTGGCACATTTTCATTATTCTCACCGAGAGCTTCCACTGTAAGTGTAGCACTGGTGGGGGGCATTTTTTTTTTAAAAAAAAACTACTGTTATCCCCAACTGGAATGCAGGATCTAGCCCGCACCTTTGGTTGGGGATAACAATTTTACCCATCAGGTGCCCTTTAAAATGCGTGAATAATGAAATTGTAATAGTAGAGGTTATAAAATGTCTCACCATGTGAGCATTGGTGGTTCAGTGGTAGAATTCTCGCCTGCCACGCGGGAGGCCCGGGTTCGATTCCCGGCCAATGCATCATTGTTTTTAACACTTAAAGGGGTACACCATAAAACCATAGTTTAAGATTTTTGAAAAGTAAATAGAATTTCAAGCAACTTTAAAATATACATCAATTAAAAAATATGCAGACTTTTCATGATTTTTAATGGTTACTGACAGTTCTCTAAGCCTAGCCCTCTGCTCTACTGCTACTTTGCTGAGCTGGCTGACTTTAATTGCATTGCCGGTAAATTTGTTATACCGGCCCCGGCCTTGGCAGGTGTTTTACCGGCTAGGCCGGTAAAATACCGGCCGGATGGCAACTCTACCTTAAAGTGATACTGACCCTATAAAACTACTTAAAAATATGAATGTACATTAAAAGTTACTAAACCCTTCCAAACCAGCACTCCCCCCCTTGTCTCCTTCCCTAGCCCGCTCCTCTTTTTCCCTCCATTGTTCTTACCTGGGGGCTGGGGAGTGAGAGGCTAGGCTACACCTGGGGGAAGGGGGGCCCTGCCTAACCCCATGTCAGCAATAAACGGACTTCATTCCTCCAAAGTTACCTATAGGTCGTGTTGATGCAGCCCACTCATATAGGAACATGGAACACCAGACAGGCAATGTAAAAGCATTGTGCAAATACTTTATGGCAAATTTATAAGTAGCTTTCCAAGGCAATAATATGATAGATGTAAAAAAGAGTTTAATTTCCTGGTGTCAGTATCTCTTTAATACCCCCTTCTTTGTGTCTGTAAGTTACCCTTCCATAGGTTGCAATCTCTATGGGACAGGGATCTCCATCTTCTTGCCTCTTTGGCAGCAAGCTCTTAAACTTTATTGTAACTGTACATAACCCCCTGTTTGTTCTATAGCGCCAGGGCCCTCCATAAAAGTTTTTTTAAAAATATTTAGCCCCCCTTACTAGCTAAAAAGAAGCATTGGTGCCCCATTTTTTTTAAAAAAAACATGGGTGACAGGGGCCTATTGAGTATTAAAATAATACATTGGTGGCCAGGTATTTAATAAAATAAAATATTGGTGTTCAGTAGAAATTAGCTCATGGCTTTGGGTCTTTAGCTTTGCCTCCGTTCATGGCTTTGGGTCTTTGCAGCTTCTTGACTTTAACTTGAGCTCCTTTCATGGCTTGGGATCTTTTGGTGGCTTCAAGACTTTAACTTGGGCTCCTTTTGTGGCTTTGGGTGTTTCTGTGGCTTCAGGACTTCAACTTTGGGTGTTCTCATGGCCTTGGCTCGGGTCCTCATCAATTCAGCTATTCAGGACTTTGGCTATTGCCGTGGTACAAAAATGTCGGGACACTCCACATGCGGTATGAAAATAGCACAAATCTTTGTTTCGTACAATGGTATTTTTGTGTCTATGGCCAGCTTTAACTTTTTGTTGGCCACCACTGGGATCGCCTGACTGTAGTTGAAAAGGGTGGGAGCTACAACATGGAGCTGGTCACTGCTCCTGTATAAACTATACCAAAACAGGGAAAGTTGTGCTCACCACCTTAATAAAGGTGTTCTCAAAATGGCAGTTCTTGTTGTCTGTGATTGTGATTTCCAAGAAGCAAGGGAAAAATATTTAATATCTATATACAGTATAGTGTAAGTAATACTTATTTAGCTTGAAAACCCAAAAGAAAAGTAGTTGGAATGATTTGCTTGGGGTGACAGGACAATGTCTTAACCTTCCACTTAGTCTACAAGCTCTACAGGGGAGGTACCTCCTTCCTACTGTCTTTATTACCAAGTGGCACTTGAGCTTTGTGTACTTATATATATTTATTGTATTTATCCTACTTGTCCTTTCTGTGTATGCTTTTATATGTTGTAAGATTGTACAGCACTGCATATCCTTACAGTGCTTTATAAATAAGTTATACATACATACATACATGTATGTATGCAGTGGGTAGATATTTTAATCAGATTGTCCAATTTTAAAAGTTTTATGAAAGTTGCAGTCTGTACTGCGGGTAATATGGGTACTTGCATCATGCTTATTATACAGTGCTTCAAGTTGCCAGGCTAGCTCAGTCGGTAGTTCATGAGACTCTTATTCTCAGGGTTGTGGGTTGTAGCCCCCACAGCGTTGCGTAGCGGTTTTGTTCTTATTTTACATCAGATGGACTGCAGTTTTCCAAACGTATAAAATGAAAACAACTGCTTAATTGATTGTTCCAGAATTATTGAATTTAGAGAGTAATCATACTTTGTTCTACATGTAGCATTTTACTGCCCCTTGGAATTTTACAACTCTCCTAACTGTTGGAGAGAAGGAATTGCATCTTTATATCACATTCTGTGTCTACACTAAATAGAAAACCTGATTGGGTTTGTTTCTATTCAATGTTTGTAAATAGGGGTCAGTATGTAGTATGATGAGAACATCTAAATTTGTGATGACTCTGATTTTATTTAGTATAACAGTGGGTGCAATTTTGAGTGGTAGCCATTATATGATCATGGTGACTCCATGTACTTACTGTTCATTGTTAAAGAAATAGTATCAAATTTTAGAACAAGGGTGAAAAAGTGCCGTGACCCGGATTCGAACCGGGGTTGCTGCGGCCACAACGCAGAGTACTAACCACTATACGATCACGGCAAGTGTGTTTTGCTGTTGTTGATTTGGACTTTTGGCCATGTGTTTTCCTTTTTTTGTTGAAACCAATTGGTGACAGTTTACATTCATATTCTAATTGGAACCATGTAGCAATTTGTGTACTATAAGAATGGGACTTTGACTTTGCTCCCAGAACTGCTTAATTGGTTGTTACAGGATTATTTAACTAAGCAAGTAATTATACTTTGTGCTACATATTGCATTTTACTGCCCCTTGGAATTTTACAACTCTCCTAAGTGTTGGAGAGAAGGGAGAGTTCAAGAGGGCGTGAAACCGTTAAGAGGTAAACGGGTGGGGTCTGTGAGGTCCGCCCGGAGAATTCAACCCGGCGGGTCAGCGCCGGTCGGACCGGGCCACTCGGTGGACCCCCCGCTGGCCCCCTCCCTGTGCAAGCAACTATGTTGTGTCACACGTATGCACATAACACGCATGTAACGTTACACGCATGCGCATAATGAGCAGTTTGAGGCACATTTTCATTATTCTCACCGGGGAGCTTCCGCTGTAAGTGTTGCACTGGTGGGGGGCATTTTAAAAAAAAAAAAAAACTACTGTTATCCCCAACTGGAATGCAGGCTCTAGCCCGCACCTTTGGTTGGGGTTCACAATTTTACCCATCAGGTGCCCTTTAAAATGTGTGAATAATGAAATTGTAATAGTAGAGGTTATAAAATGTAGCAACATGTGAGCATTGGTGGTTCAGTGGTAGAATTCTCGCCTGCCACGCGGGAGGCCCGGGTTCGATTCCCGGCCAATGCATCAGTGTTTTTAACAGTCTGCTGTCCTCAGCTTGCATCCTCCTAACCCCACAATTCCCTGCACATGTGATTTCAATAAGGAAAGGAACATCTCAGTGCAATGCATTGTGGGTTATGTAGTTCCTGCATGGGGTCTGTAAGCTGTGGAGAAGTTGTTACAATTTGTAACATCAGTGTTTTATTCCCTCCTTCCCTGCCAGGATTTTAAATGATGCAGAAAGAGAAGAGCTGTTAAACAGCTGCATTACAGCATAGAAAATGGCATTTATGTGCTTTTTTTAAGAAACCAGTTACTGTGATAGGTATATTATTGGTTTATGTGTTATGTGGGCCTCTTTATCAAATTTTGGTTTGGATGCCGGAGTTCCCTTTAAAGTAGGGTTGCTACCTTTATTAAAAAATGTTACCGGCCAGTGGGGGGCGGGCACCAAAAGGGGGTGGAGCTATGCGGTGTGCCACAAAAGGGGCGGAGCAACATCGCACAGCGCTGGAAAAAAGTTAAGTTCTTTGCGAATTGGGGGCAGGCCAGGGGCTTTTTTAAAGAGTATTACAAATTACCGGCAATTGCATTGCTGGTAAATTTGTAATACCGGCCCAGGCCTTGGCAGGTGTTTTACCGGCTAGGCCGGTAAAATACCGGCCGTGTGGCAACTCTACCTTAAAGTGATACTGACCCTATAAAACTACTTAAAAATATGAATGTACATTAAAAGTTACTAAACCCTTCCAAACTAGCACTCCTCCCCTTGTCTCCTTCCCTAGCCCGCTCCTCTTTTTCCCTCCATTGTTCTTACCTGGGGGCTGGGGAATGAGAGGCTAGGCTACACCTGGGGGGAAGGGGGGCCCGGCTAACCCCATGTCAGCCCTAAACGGACTTCATTCCTCCAAAGTTACCTATAGGTCGTGTTGATGCAGCCCACTCATATAGGAACATGGAACACCAGACAGGCAATGTAAAAGCATTGTGCAAATACTTTATGGCAAAGTTATAAGTAGCTTTCCAAGGCAATATTATGATAGATGTAAAAAAGCGTTTAATTTCCTGGTGTCAGTATCTCTTTAATACCCCCTTCTTTGTGTCTGTAAGTTACCCTTCCATAGGTTGCAATCTCTATGGGACAGGGATCTCCATCTTCTTGCCTCTTTGGCAGCAAGCTCTTAAACTTTATTGTAACTGTACATAACCCCCTGTTTGTTCTATAGCGCCAGGGCCTTCCATAAAAGTTTTTTTTAAAAATATTTAGCCCCCCTAATAGCTAAAAAGAAGCATTGGTGCCCCATTTTTTTTAAAAAAAACATGGGTGACAGGGGCCTATTGAGTATTAAAATAATACATTGGTGGCCAGGTATTTAATAAAATAAAAAAAAACATATTGGTGTTCAGTAGAAATTAGCTCATGCCTTTGGGTCTTTAGCTTTGCCTCCGTTCATGGCTTTGGGTCTTTTTGCAGCTTCTTGATTTTAACTTGAGCTCCTTTCATGGCTTGGGACCTTTTGGTGGCTTCAAGACTTCAACTTGGGCTCCTTTTGTGGCTTTGGGTCTTTCCGTGGCTTCAGGACTTCAACTTTGGGTGTTCTCGCGGCCTTGGCTCGGGTCCTCATCGATTCAGCTCTTCAGGACACTCCACATGCGGTATGAAAATTGCACAAATCTTTGTTTCATACGATGGTATTTTTGTGTCTATGGCCAGCTTTAACTTTTTGTTGGCCACCACTGGGATCACCTGACTGTAGTTGAAAAGGGTGGGAGCTACAACATGGAGCTGGTCACTGCTCCTGTATAAACTATACCAAAACAGGGAAAGTTGTGCTCACCACCTTAATAAAGGTGTTCTCAAAATGGCAGTTCTTGTTTGCTGTGATTGTGATTTCCAAGAAGCAAGGGAAAAATATTTAATATCTATATACAGTATAGTGTAAGTAATACTTATTTAGCTTGAAAACCCAAAAGAAAAGTAGTTGGAATGATTTGCTTGGGGTGACAGGACAATGTCTTAACCTTCCACTTAGTCTACAAGCTCTACAGGGGAGGTACCTCCTTCCTACTGTCTTTATTACCACGTGGCACTTGAGCTTTGTGTACTTATATATATTTATTGTATTTATCCTACTTGTCCTTTCTGTGTATGCTTTTATATATTGTAAGATTGTACAGCACTGCATATCCTTACAGTGCTTTATAAATAAGTTATGCATACATACATACATACATACTAAATAGAAAACCTGATTGGGTTTGTTTTTATTCAATGTTTGTAAATAGGGGTCAGTATGTAGTATGATGAGAACATCTA
Organism: Xenopus petersii; assembly: GCA_038501925.1. Taxonomy (NCBI): domain Eukaryota; kingdom Metazoa; phylum Chordata; class Amphibia; order Anura; family Pipidae; genus Xenopus; species Xenopus petersii. Next base: position 143,815,238 of record CM076676.1, on the reverse strand, counting down.
GATTTGTGATGACTCTGATTTTATTAAGTTTAACAGTGGGTGCAATTTTGAGTGGTAGCCATTATATGATCATGGTGACTCCATGTACTTACTGTTCATTGTTAAAGAAATAATATCAAATTTTAGAACAAGGGTGAAAATGTGCCGTGACCCGGATTCGAACCGGGGTTGCTGCGGCCACAACGCAGAGTACTAACCACTATACGATCACGGCAAGTGTGTTTTGCTGTGGTTGATTTGGACTTTTGGCCATGTGTTTGGTTTCCTTTCTTTTTTTGAAACCTATTGCTGACAGTTTACATTCATATTCTAATTGGAACCATGTAGCAATTTGTGTACTATAAGAATGGGCCTTTGACTTAGCTCCCAGAACTGCTTAATTGGTTGTTCCAGGATTATTTAACTAAGCAAGAAATTATACTTTGTTCTACATATAGCATTTTACTGCCCCTTGGAATTTTACAACTCTCCTAAGTGTTGGAGAGAAGGGAGAGTTCAAGAGGGCGTGAAACCGTTAAGAGGTAAATGGGTGGGGTCCGTGCGGTCCGCCCGGAGGATTCAACCCGGCGGGTCAGCGCCGGCCGGACCGGGCCACTCGGCGGACCCCCTCACCGGGAGGGCGGTCGCGCGGGGGGGACGCGGCCCTGGCGCCCACAGGGCACATTTCCTCCGCGGTGGTGCGCCGCGACCGGCTCCGGGTCAGCTGGGAAGGCCCAGGGGTTCAGGGGAAGGCGGCCGGCATTACAGCCCCCCCCAGGCAGCAGCACTCGCCGTCACCCGGGGCCGAGGGAGATGACCGCCTCCGCGGCCTCCTCCCCGGAACCGTCCCGTCCCACTCCCCCCCCGGGGGGACGGGCTGCGGGAAGGGGGACGGGGCCCTCCGCTCCCGCCGCGGCTGTCAACCGGGGCGGAGAGCCGCCAGGGGTCCGCGAAGATGTCGGTGTCCCACCCGATCCGTCTTGCAAAACGGACCAAGGAGTCTATGGAGAGAAGGAATTGCATCTTTATATCACAGTATTCTGTGTCTGCACTAAATAGAAAACCTGATTGGGTTTGTTTCTATTCAATGTTTGTAAATAGGGGTCAGTATGTAGTATGATAATAGTGGGTGCAATTTTGAGTGGTAGCCATTATAAGATCATGGTGACCCCGTGTACTTACTGTTCATTTTTAATGAAATAGTATCAAATTTTAGAACAGGGCAAATCTGGCACCAATTGGCATAAATATAAAAAGGGGTTGTTCACCTCTGAGTTAACTATTAGTATGATAGAGAGAATGATATATTGAGACAATTTGCAATTGGTTTTCATGTTTTATGGAAACGTTTATGTATTTTGAGTTATTTCGCTTTTTATTCAGCAACCATGCATTCATTTGTCTGGAATATGACATATAACATATAGCTCTAACATATAGCTCTGGGCAGGTTTTAATCAGACCACAAACATTTTGAGAAGTGAACCAATTCATCAATATGTTAAGTGCTTGGAAAGAACGTTTGGTATTTTAATAGGGAGGTATAACCCTTTGTAAAACAACTAGCGCCCGAACAGAGACTTGAACCCTCAGATTAAAAGTCTGATGCTCTACCGACTGAGCTATCCGGGCTCTGAGATTTAGATGGTTGTTGCATAAATATTTACTTTATGTTTATTCTAAGTGCTTTTTAAACATATCTACATGCTAGTTACCTAAGTTTGGGACAGGTAAAGGAGCAATTTGTGGGGTGGCAAGGTAGAGGTTGGGTTTTTTAGTTTGGTATTTTCTGAATTATTCGGCTATTTGTTCTTTCTTGCTCTTAGGCTTGCAATTTTTACTGTTGTATGTTTGGTATGGCTTGAATACTGTAGCAACGAGGGAGTGTTTAGAATGTCAGAAGAATGGGATAGTAATAGTAGAGGTTAGAAATCATGAAAACAATAACACTGAAACTTTAGAGTCAACCGTTTTTTGTTACCAGATAAAACAACTAGATAGCATTTTCTTTGCAGACTGGGAAGAGGCAAATGAAATTATAATTCAAAAGCCATACAAAGGAAAAACAATGTACCAACTAATAAGATATTTCATCATAGAATGGATGTCTCTATAATAAATACAAGTAAGATGTAAACTCCTAGTTTAATTACCACTTATTAAGAGTCACAAGTAGAAGACAAAAATGCATTATTTTTACTATAACCCAGCCCATAGAAAACAAGTACAACATATTAACACACATAACACATTCATTTCTCTAGAATTTGCATTTCTGCATATAGGCAAAAATAACATGTATGTAGTGGGTACAGGGCTGCACAACATTTTATAGGCCCCCCTCGCCAGACCTCCCCGACCCATCAGTACAAAGGCCACACATGCTAAAAAAATTAAATCTCCCCTATAAGTTAAAGAAAAAAAAACATTGGTGGCCACAGACCCCCTATAAGTCATAAAAACATTAATGGTCAGTCCCCCCCCCCATACAAGTTGTAAAAAAAAGAACATTATTGCCCAGGGTCCCTACAAGTTATAAAAAAAGAAAAGAAATTGGTGGCCAGGACACCTTAAAGTTATATTAAAAAAATGGTGGCCAGGGCCCCGATAAGTTTTAAAAAAAATGCAGTCCAGGGCCCCTAAAAGTTATATTAAAAAAATTGGTGGCAAGGGTTATAAAAAGTTATATAAAAAAAAAACCATTGGGCATTGGTGACCCAGGCTCATGCAAGTCATTGAAAGAAGATCATTGGTGGCCAGGGCCCCTACAAGTTATATAAAAAAAATTGGTGGCCAGGGCTCCTATAAGTTATAAAAATTGAGGCTTAATGCCGCAAAACAAAGGGCATGTTAAATTGAAGGTAAAAAAAAAATATTTTTTCTTTTTTAATCATCTTGTTATATACATGCTAATTTTTTACCTCTAAAACCATAATGATATGTTTGCATTTTAAGTGTTTTTTGTCTGCTCTAAATTAAGAGGGATCAACTTTCCTCCCCAAAGCTCAGGCAACAGACTTGCTTTGAATGCTCACAGCACTAAAATGTCAAATACTGATTGTTCATGTGCCCCAGTGGCAGGCCCGGACTGGCAATCTGTAGGTTCTGGCAAATGCCAGAGGGGGCTGCTGTATGGTTCCATAGAAAGTTACCGTATAGTGGGCTGGTAGGGGCTGTTTGAGCCTCTGTGTACTTGGAATGACAGGGCCTATTTTGACTCCCAGTCCATGCCTGCCCATTGGCTAGGGTTGCCACCTTTTCTGGAAAAAAATACCGGCATTCCTATATATTTATCTTTTTTCCCTATTAATAATATTGGGATCAGCCATCATTTTTACCGGCCAGGTCGGTAAAATACGGCCTGGTGGCAACCCTACCAGTGGCCTAATGAATAAGGCACCGGCCTCCTAAGCCAGGGATTGTGGGCATAGGCGGATTTTCAATAAGGCTTGGGGAGGCTAAGCCTCCCCAAACCTGTCTGACCCCTAAAATAAAAAGAAATAAAACAAAATAAAACCTGCTCTATTGCTGATTGCACTGTTCCTTTAATCACGGATTGGTAGCTAAGGTCCGCCTCCAAACCACGATGCTGAAGAGATCAGTTGCACTCTGATTGGATATTTCTGGTGTATAACTTGTCCAATCATAGCGCAGCTAACTTTACAGACAGTGAAATGTACCAACCAGGTTCAGAGTAGGCGTGGCTGGGAAAACTTTACAGACTGAAGGCAGCATGGCAGAAGGGAGACTGATATGAAGCAGTTGGAACATCCAGCTGGCAACTTTCATTCAACTCGCAGGTACTATATACAGCAGCTTCTCCACCAGCTTCAATAAGTATTAAAGGTTTTTTTCCTTTTTTTTTGCTGTGTTTTTCTGACTTTTTCATTGTTGTTTTCATGGAAACAGACCTCTATTCTACCTATCATTTTTCCTGAGGCTCTTATATGTAAATTAGCATTTAATTTCCCACTGAGTATAATGTGCCAGGAGCAGGCCCGGACTGACCATGTGCCTGTTCGGGCCGCTGCATTTACTGCTGAAATGGGCCGCTTTGTGGAGTTAAACTTCAGTCGCATGCAAAATCAAGGACGTGCTTTTTTTCCTCTCACTATTGTTCCCCTCTGCGTGCAGTAACAGTTATCCGACTAAGTTACTGATCTGAAGCCCTCCCCCAGGGCGGTATATGTTTTCTTTTTTATTTTTTTTCCTGTGCGGGGAAGAGGGAATGGGAGAAGGAGCGCTCAATACAGTGCCGTAACTAAGGCCGGGAGGGGGGAGGTTCCTGAAGGGTCCCAGCATTGCAGGGTCACGGCTGCATTATTTACGCCACTGCTCTATGAGCTTTGCAGATCCGAGCTGGGCTGTAGTCACAGATGCTGTGAGAGAAGCCTAGGTTAGTTTGTTTAGAATGATGTAGAGCCTGTCAGATTGAATTACAGCAGGGTTTAATGGTGGCCATACACGGGCAGATAAAGCTGCCGATATCGGTCGTTTGGACCGATTTGACATCTTATCTGCCCGTGTATGGGGGCTTCCGACGGGTCTTCCCGATCGATATCTGGCCACGATATCGATCGGGAAGGTTGGATTTTTACCCGACCGACCCGTCGGAGCCGCTTGGCGCATCGTAATTCGATCGATCGGCCATACGGCCGAACGTTCGAATACCCCCCGATATAGCCATGCAGTTTAGTGGCATATCGGGGAAAGATCCGCTCGTTTGGCGATGTCGCCAAACGAGCGGATCTTGGAGTCTATGGCCACCTTAATCCGTGTGCTGGCCAGGACTGCCCTGCAGTGAATGAAGAGAGGCAGCACTCAGAGATAGGATGTTGATACAGCTGGACTGGAGGTTGTTGCATTGCTGGGAAACTTTAAGGGCTGGTTACCCACTGCTGGCAAAGTGATTTTGAAATCCCCTGCATAATAGTGGGTTAATGAGAGGCAAAGAGAAAGGGTAAATTACACAATATAGGAATGAGGGCTGTCTAATGGGGTATCATGGTGCTGCAGATTCATCCCCCCCCAGACTATTGCAGAAAGAATGCTGGCCCAGTAAGGCTACAAATCATATTTATTACACTGCCTTGTGAATTATAACTATTTCCTTGCTAGCAAAAATTCCAGTTGTGCCATTCTTCTGTTATGCATTTTTGGGTATTTATGCATGGAATTGCCACTCTGCAATCCTGATGTGATTTATGGGGGGTATTTATTAATGGAATTGCCACAATGATTTCTGAGGGTATTTATACATAAATGTACATTTATATACAAACTATGGCAGCATAGCCATTCCCCTGTACTATGCACAATTCAGCAGGAACAGCCCCCTAAGATTGCTCATAGTCTGTACAGAGATATACCAGAAAACCAGGTCAGCATAAGTATTCCCCAGTACTTTTTACATATAACAGGAAGGTTTGAGGGTAGTTGTTTAAAAATGCTCTTTAAATACACTGGGACTGATTTACTAACAGATGCTAAATTGCATCAGAGTGGTTCCCCATAAAAGCAATTTGGACCTTTACTTCAATTTTCAAGCCGTTGATTGATTTATATAGGCAACTGCATTGATGAATTATAGCATTTATGCCAGTATATCACAATTATTTTGAGGATCATTTTATTTGCATACATCGAAGGTGAACAGACCCACAAGGTGAACAGACCCACAAAGTGGACACCAATATATACACTTTAACCAAATTTACAAGTGTGTCTGAGTACAAGAGCATTGTGTGTTTACAAATGGGCTGCTTTGATTTTTTTTTGCCCGGGCTGCTTTTTACTCCCAGTCCGGCTCTGGCCAGGACCCACTGTCTTCCACTGAGAATAATGTACCAGAACCCACTGTCTTTCACTGAATATAATGTGCCAGGACTCACGGAGTATAATGTGCCAAGACCCACTGTCTCCCACTGAGTATAATGTGCCAGGACCCACTGTCTCCCACTGAGAATAATGTGCCAAGACCCACTGTCTCCCACTGAGTATAATGTGCCAGGACCCACTGTCTCCCACTGAGTATAATGTTCCAGGACCCACTGTCTCCCACTGAGAATAATGTTCCAGGACCCACTGTCTCCCACTGAGTATAATGTGCCAGGACCCACTGTCTCCCACTGAGTATAATGTGCCAGGACCCACTGTCTCCCACTGAGTATAATGTGCCAGGACCCACTGTCTCCCACTGAGAATAATGTTCCAGGACCCACTGTCTTCCACTGAGTATAATGTGCCAGGACCCACTGTCTTCAATACACTTAATATATTTTGAAAAAAACAAACCTGCTGTTTAACCCAACCGGCGTATAAGCTCTATTAGTCCACCCCTCTGGTGGGGTAAAAGAAATTCGGGGTGACTGGTTCCCTTTAAGTTAGCCAGTATATGAACAACTTTAGCCTCTCCAAACAAAAAAATCACCCTCCGCCTATGATTGTTGGTTAGAGTCCCATCTGGGGTCTGAGTGTGGTCATTTAGACATGTTTAGAAACCATTTTGATCATAAAAAGAGTCAACTTGTCAAGTTCTTAGTATCTATTCAAATTCATTATTTGAATGCTTTACTTTAAACATATCAATACTTAGTGAAGTCAATACTTAGTGGGGCACATTCTGCCCATCTTTCTAGGGAGTTTGAGATTTGCTTCTATGTGTTAGTAAATCCGTCTTACTCCATTTTTTTCATCTTTAGAGGTTCTTGCTTTTTCATTTTGATATTTTCTGTGCCTCCTGTTTCCATTAAATGAGATATCTGTCCCCTTAATATTGATGGCTTCACACAATCTTCTACTGTATGAAATATATTAAAATCTAGTTGTGGAATTAAGGTTTAAAGCTGCAAAACAAAGGGCATGTTAAACTGAAGATAAACTTTTTTTTATTTACTTTTTAATTCATCTTGTTGTATGTAAAAATGCATGCAAATGTTTGGCCTCTAAAACCATAATGATATGTTTGCATTCCAAGTGTTTCCTATCTGATCTAAGTTAAATAAAGACGGGTTTAAGGCACTGGCCTCCTAAGTCAGGGAATGAGGGTTTGAGTCCCACCTGGGGTGCTTGTTTTGTGATTTTTGTAATAGAGGAAGTGTTTCTTGTAAGTCTCAAGTACTTATGAAACTTCAGCCCTGTAAAAATAAGGCAGTAAAACCAAATCACAGATTTATCAGCTTGAATGTGGTTGTTTAGACTTATCTGGAGGCCATGTTCCCTGGTTATAAAAACATGTCAAACTCTTCTTAGTATTTTAGTATTTCAAATCCTTTATTCTAATCACCCACTTTACTCGAAATTCACATTTTTATATGATGATCCAATGATTTTTAAATGCATCCTTCTACACTTTGAAGATATAAGAGAAAATCACTGCTTATATCAATATTGAGTTGTGTCTATAAGATCTGGGCACTTTCTGCAAATCTTTCTTCAAGGGGTTTGGGATTTGATTCTCTGTGTTAGTAAAGGTGGCAATAGATGCACCAATAATATTGTACAAAACAAATGTTCATACATTATTTGGTGCATGTATGGTGGTAGCAGGCCTGGACTGGGAGTCAAAATAGGCCCTGCCATTCCAAGTACACAGAGGCCCAAACAGCCCCCTACCAGCCCACACAGCCTCCTACCAGCCCACTATATGGTAACTTTCTATGGAACCATACAGCAGCCCCTCTGGCATTTGCCAGAACCCACAGATTGCCAGTCCGGACCTGGGTGGTAGATGATCCGACCGATGTTGACAAAAATACGGGGATATAGGCTGGCTCGTCGATCGGGAAGGCCAGAAGATTTTGAAGGCACCTGAACATCGGCCACTGAGTGCTGAATAGTCAGATACAGGTATAATTCTGTTGTTTATACCTGTATATGAGCTCTACATGCGTGTATTGAAACAAGCAATATCTTTTCCAGGAAAGAATGTAATTGCATTGTCTAAGGCCACCTTTACTCTGTCCTACACCATTTTCTTATTTTTGGAGTTTCTGGATTTTGCCTTTCTCATTTTGAAATATTCTGTGCCTCATGTTTTCATAAAATGTTGTGGAATGAAAAATCTGTCCCCTTAAAACTGATGGCTTGACACAATTTTTAGTCTCGCCGAACAGCCGAGCTCCTGAAGCGGCGAAAAGACCAGAAGCCACGAAAATAGCCGAAGCGGCGAAAAGATCTGAAGTTGTGAAAATAGCCGATGTCCCGAAGTGGCGAAAGGACCCGAAGTCACTAAAGGAGGAAAGCTGAAGCCATGAGTTCAATTCTACTGAACACCAATTTGTGTGTGTGTTTTTTTTTTTTTTTTAAAGAAATTGTTCAGTGTAAAAATAAAAATTGGGTAAATAGATAATCTGTGCAAAGTAAAAAATGTTTCAATACAGTTTGTTAGCCAAAAATGAAAAGTATAAAGGCTGGAGTGACTGGATGTCTAATATAACAGAACATAGCCCAACTTCCTGCTTTTCAACTCTCTTGGTTTCCACTGACTGGTTACCCTGGTTACCAGGCAGTAACCAATCAGAGACTTGAAGGGGGCCAAATGGGTCTTTTCTACAGATATGTACCCTGTGGCTTCCCTTCAAGTCGCTGACTAACTCAGAGTTAGAGAGCTGAAAAGCAGAAAGTAGTGTTCTGACTATTATGTTACACATCCAGTCACTCCAGCCTTTATACATTACATTTTTGGATAACTAACTATATTAGAAACATTTTTATTTTGCACAGCCTATCTATTTACACACTTTTTATTTTCACGCTGAACTATTCCTTTAATCCCCTGACCACCAATGTGTTATTTTAATATTCTATAGGCCCATGCCACCAATGTTGTTTTTTTTTAAAAAAAAAATTTGGGGCCCCATTATTTTTTTTAACTTGTAAGAGGGGCCCTGGCGCCAATGTTTTTTTTTTTTTTTTACTTATAAGGGGCCCTGACCATCAATAGCTTTTTATAACTTGTGTGGGGGAGGGGGTTACTGTTTTAGCGCTGATGTCTGTGTGGTCTTTTAACTGTGATGTGGAGTGGGCAGGATCTGGGACAGGGTTTGGACACCCGGGTTGGCAGGGCCCAGGGGGCCCTAAAAATGTTGTTGTATGGGACCCCGTGATTTCTAATGGCGGCCCTGCCAATATATATACTAATTGTAGGTTTTAGTATCAGAATAGCCTATAATTATTATGCTTGTTCAAGAAATCATCCAAACCTATGTTCCCCTCTTAAAAGAGCGCTGCCATTTTTAGGCAGCACTTGAGGCAAAGTGGATTCTGCAAGTCTTTGCACTACAAAAAAATTAATTATGTAGCAGTGCAAAAAATATGTTATGCATTTATTTTAAAAGCTAATGTAACAATATAACATATCTCTCCCTGGTGGTCTAGTGGTTAGGATTCGGCGCTCTCACCGCCGCGGCCCGGGTTCGATTCCCGGTCAGGGAAGAAGCTTTTGGGCACCTCTGATGTATGGCAATTCCATGCACTTTTCCTTACAGTTGGTTAATGCTCAAATAGGCATGACATTTGAAGCTCTCTGTGTTGTACCAGTGTGACATTGTTACACGCTTCCCAAGATTCCATTGGTTTGTCTAATAAATAAATCAGGTATTCTGAAGAACCTTCATTGTCTTGGAGTTTTGTAAAATAATAAAAAAAATTGTCTCACAATTTGTCTTCCAATGCATTTCTGCAAATTTTCGCAAAACAGATCAGTTTCGCCAAATACTACTAGGAATGTATTCTTGTTTTCTGTAGGTTTCCAGGTGCTATACAACTAAATGGAAGCATCAAAGGAGAAAAGTGTATTTAAAAATGGGAGGGAGGACTTCAATCAGTACAAATTATTTTGTAGCCGTTGTATATGCTTATGGCGTTGGTGGTATAGTGGTGAGCATAGCTGCCTTCCAAGCAGTTGACCCGGGTTCGATTCCCGGCCAGCGCAGTATCGCTTTTTGTTTCCTGCTTGGGTTCCATTTCTAGCCAATACAGTAAGTTCTTATGTTTCATTTCATACTATATATTTGTTTTGCATTGTATGGTTAATCTATATTAAGTATTGAATGCCATGGATAGAGAAATAAGTGAAATTAAACACATGCCACAAATATTGCCCCAACATGAAAGATCTCACCTAGGGATGTGCATTTCAATTGTCCGAAAGATGCAAAAAAAATAGGCAATATAATTGACTATGGAAATGTGGAAAATTTAATTGATACCACATGGCAAATTCTCGCACACTTCATGTAGTATAACTATAGCTTCCAGAATTTTACACTACTTTAGATATTATGGAATGCTTGGGTTATAGTTCTTATACACGAAGAGTACCTGGAGCTTTCAGTTTCGGTTTAACCTTTCAATAACAATAGGTGTAAAAGAAAATGTTTGTATTTCTCAAGTAACACACTTATAAACCAAAAATAATGAGTATGGTTGACACAGAAGTCTAAAAATCTTGACAGTTGCAAGTTTACTTTTTTGAACATTCAAGTCTCTATTTGTATCCAGTATAAACAAAAACATAAAGTTTCATGCTAGAAATGGTAGGCCGTTTTTCAAGGATAACAATGTGTACCTCAATGGCAACAACAAAAGTGATTGTTTCTGCCCGGTCTCGAACCGGGGACCTTTCGCGTGTTAGGCGAACGTGATAACCACTACACTACAGAAACTTCATGCATGTTAGTTTTCAGAAATCTGCTCTTCATGATAAAGTAGACTATTTGAAGAAATTTAGATTTTTTTTTTTCGCCTTGAGAAAGCTTGTAAGTGAAACGCGCGTTGGCGAGTCGCTCAACTCTTGAGATTCTTTTAAAAGATTATTTCCTGGTATTTTATTGGGTTGGATCGGATTCCTTATTACTGCGGTTATACTGCTTTTATCCTAAGCAATCTTCCTTCCTTTCCAAGGGGCCGGTGATTTGTGGCTTATTAGGGTCAACCTAGTCTCAATAAGATCAGGGCAAGTTAATATACCAAGGCCACAGTCTCGGTTACCCTGTCCTGGCTTCCTCTTTGTGGTGTCCCAGTCTTAGAAAACAACAGGCAGTTAGTTTTGGGACAGCTCCACCTTCTTATATTTCATTATAACTTCTCTCTATTCTATTGACCGCAGTATTTGGTTTTAGTTTCTAATCCCAATTTGGTCATTTTTTAACTTAACGAGACCTTTTAAGTAATTTAATCTCTAGCATTTATCATATAAACATTAGTGATTAATTCAATATAATTTCTTTTGGTTCTAATAATTCTCACTTAATTTCGTTTTTTACACAATTAATTGCACTCCTAGAGGAACCTTGTCATTTTATCTTATCCTTTTTTGGTTTAGCCTAACCATGAATTTTTATTGGGAATGATAATTGACCAAACTATCCTTGGATATCATGCACTAATCGGCACTTTATAGATTTTCACTAATTAACTCTAAATTGAGTAGTTGTATAATTGATTAATTTATTTGGAGGCATTTACTGCACTTTAATCTATTTATTGAATTAACTTATCTATTTAAATAATTAACTTATTTAATCCTAAGAGTTTATTGTATGCTGGTTATTGATTAGCTTATTGTATGCTGGTTATTGATTAGCTTGTTACCCACGGGGTTTCCTTTTTTCTTTATATTTTCAAGTACATTTGATTTTCTGACAGTTGTCAGTCCTCGTGTGGAACAATTGAGATCTGGTTCATTTAGGGAGTTAAGAATTGTCTTTCTTATTTTTATTATTCAGAGTAATAAAAAGTAGTAATAACAATACATTTGTAGCTTTGTAGAGAATTTGTTTTTTAGACGGGGTCAGTGACCCCCATTTAATGGAGTCTGTGGGAGATGGCCTTCCCATAATACAGAGCTTTCTGTATAATGGGTTCCCGGATACCCTGATCTGACTTTCTTTTCTGGTTCAAGTCATAATCACTGTGTCTCAAACTTTAATAAATGGATGTTATAGTTTTCTATAGTTGATCAGTATAAGATGTATTTAGAAAAAGATGCCGTGACCCAGATTCGAACCGGGGTTGCTGCGGCCACAACGCAGAGTACTAACCACTATACGATCACGGCGAGTTATAAAACTAGATAAGAATGCATGTGGAGAAAGAAAGCATACGACATTAATATGTCTGGCTTTTAAACCCGCAGAATTAGTGTGACATGCTTCTCACCCAACTACATCAGGAGACCTTTGCCTCTTAAGTAGGTTATTGGGTTCAGGCTTCTGAAATTAGAATTAATTTAAAAAAAGATTTGCAGGCCGCAGGGCATTCTGTATAGTGTGAATATTGCATGATATCATGTATAAAAGTTTGAACATTCTTTAGTTTGTTTGCTCTTTATATTCAGGCATGCAGGACCGCCATCAGAAATCGCAGGGCCCCATACGGCAAAATTTCCTGGGCCCCCTGGGCTGTGCCACTGAATGCAAAATGAGTTTCCTGACTCATAATCACATGAATTTATTATTTAAAATTATTTCTTTGACTTGCTTATTATAGAGTTTAGAGCAGGGGTGTCACCTCGCGATCTACTCTTGTCACCTGATGCCATCATGAGATCTACTTTAAGAACTTATAGCAGGATGGCGAATATTTATTTAGACAATTTTTAAAAAAAAACATTGGAGCCAGGGCCCCCCCTACAAATTAAAAAAAAATTGGGGCCTGGCATATTTTTTTAAAAAAAACATTGGTGTCATTGCCCTCCTTACAAGTTAAAAAAAATTTGGAGCCCCAGAGAATATTTTAAAAAAAACATTGGTGGCAGGGACCAATAGAGTATTAAAATAAAACATTGGTTTCCAGGGGATTAAAAAAAAATAAAGAAACACATATTGGTGTTCAGTATAATTGAACTCACGGCCTCAGGACATCAACTTTGCCTCCTTTGGTGACTTTGGTTTTTTTTTGTCGCTTCAGGACTTAATTTTTGGCTGTTTTCGTGACTTCTGGTCTTTTTGCCGCTTTGGGTCTTCGGTTTTGGCTATTTTCGTGGCTTTGGGTATTTTTGCCACTTCGGGACTTTGGCTTTTTGGCAGTTCAGACTTTGGAAGGGCAGCGCGTCTTCAGCCCGGGCCCGTTACACTTGTACCCCCTGTGCCCCCCTGATGGCAGCCCTTTATGCAACCATTATAAAGCCATGAGTTAAGAAGTAATGGTGCACTATGGATGTTGCTGCAGTTGCACCTTTATGGGGCAACACCTGTTACCACTGTCACATTCAAGCCAATATTTATTCCTGATTAGCACAGTTTGTTTCCTGGAGTATAGTCTCCATTTTGGCACAGAGTTTGGTACCCTCTTAGGGCAAGACTAGCACTGAATGAAGGGGTCATGGGAAATATTAGTGCCTGCCCATCTGCAACCTAATTTGCTCTTTACAATGTTATTAGATATTGTGCGCAATATTGTTTTTTTGCCCATTGAACATAATAATGAACCATAAGCTAGATTGCCCCCAAAACATCAACTTTTCCAAAAACGACTATTTTTTTGTATCAGTGACTTGTAGATGCTTCAATATTTTATATATTCACCAGATAGATTCATGGCAAGTGAGACATATAGCTCTCCCTGGAAGTCTTAACATAATCTGTCCTCTCACCGGCAGCTGCTGTTGCTCTCTTGGCGCAGGAGAAATCAAAATGGCAGCTGCTGTACTGCAGCATTGTGACTTTTGTGCATCAAGAACTTCTTTGCATCTGAAGTCTCATCTCGCGAGACTTTTGACATCACAACCAGGAAGCTCTGTTTTAACTCCTGGCTGGTCCTGGTCTATCAGGAATAAACCCGGGTTCTACTGGTAGACTGCAATTGACATTCTGGGCACCTCTGATGTATGGCAATTCCATGCACCTTTCCTTACAGTTGGTTAATGCTCAAATAGGCATGACATTTGAAGCTCTCTGTGTCATACTAGTGTAACATTGTTACAAGCTTCCCAAGATTCCAGTGGTTTGTCTAATAAATAAATCAGGTATTCTGAAGAACCTTCATTGTCTTGGAGTAAAAATAATAAAAAAAATTGTCTCACAATTTGTCCTCCATAGACTGCAATGCATTTCTGCAATTTTTTGCTAAATAGGTCAGTTTCGCCCATTACTGCTAGGAATGTATTCTTGTTTTCTGTAGGTTGTGCACTACACTTGTCAGAAAAATAGTCAACGTTGTTTACAATAGAGACATGCAAAGTTAGTGCTTTTGAATTGTGTCTTTATTATGGGAACAAAAATTAATAAAATGAAAAATGGCTCATAGCCATGCAATCCAAGACTCTTCCCTACAAGCCTTTTGCTTGAGTTGTCTGCTTTCAGATGCAGAAGACACATTTTGATGGAACAATACATTTTTCTATTTATCTTCCCTCAGAGAATGGCAGTGTATCCAGGTGCTATACAACTAAATAAAAGCATGAAAGGGTTAAAAGGTATTTAAAAATGAGAGGGAGGACTTCAAAGAGTACAAATTATTTTGTAGCCATTCATTAAGCATATGGCGTTGGTGGTATAGTGGTGAGCATAGCTGCCTTCCAAGCAGTTGACCCGGGTTCGATTCCCGGCCAACGCAGTAACCATTTTAGTTTCCTGCTTGGGTTCCATTTCTAGCCGATACAGTAAGCTCTTATGTTTCATTTCATACTATATATTTGTTTTGCATTGTATGGGTAATCTATATTAAGTATTGAATGCCATGGATAGAGAAATAAGTGAAATTAAACACATGCCACAAATATTTCCCCAACATGAAAGATCTCACCTAGGGATGTGCATTACAATTGTCCGAAAGATGCAAAAAAATAGGCAATATAATTGACTATGGAAATGTGGAAAATTGAATTGATACCACATGGCAAATTCTCACACACTTCATGTAGTATAACAATAGCTTCCAGAATTTGGCACTACTTTAGATATTATGGAATGCTTGGGTTATAGTTCTTATATATGAGGAGTACCTGGAGCTTTCAGTTTCGGTTTAACCTTTAAATAACAATAGGTGTAAAAGAATAGTATGGTTGACACAGAAGTCTTAAATTCTTGACAGTTGCAAGTTTACTTTTTTGAAAATTCAAGTTTCTATTTGCATCCAGTATAAACAAAAACATAAAGTTTCATGCTAGAAGTGGTAGGCCGTTTTTCAAGGATAACAATGTGTACCTCAATGGCAACAATAAAAGAGATTGTTTCTGCCCGGTCTCGAACCGGGGACCTTTCGCGTGTTAGGCGAACGTGATAACCACTACACTACAGAAACTTTATGCATGTTAGATTTCAGAAATCTGCTCTTCATGATAAAGTAGAGTATTTGAATATCTAATTTCATACCATTTTTATTTCTTTACATTAGCACTGAAAAAATGAATTGTTTTTTAATAGGTATAGATTTGATGGGTTTCCAAAATCAAAATAGAAGATGTTTCATTTTGTCACCTTCTAGGCTGAAAGCACTGTTGGTTCCGGTTACATAAGAAATAGTTGTTTGTTAAACATAGAAATATAAATTCTTTAATTAATCAATATAATATTTAAGTAATATTTTCCATGGAACTCTACTGTGCGACGTCTTTAGATCCGACGCACTGAGATAAAGCGCATGCAACAAGTCTGATGTGCCGAATATAATGTAAATAATAGAAATATCTCACCTACAAACTGCATGCATCTCACACTACACGACTGTCGGATGAAGACACAATGTAGGGCATTCGCATCCGACAGTCGTGTTGTGTCAGATACATGCAGGTTGTGGGTGAGATATTTCTATTACTTACATTATATTCAGTGCATCCATCTTGTCGCATGCGCTTCCTCTCAGCGCGTCGGATCTGAAGACGTCTCCCCATGGAGTTCAGCCCTAAAAGACCTCACATTAGTAAAGTATGGTCACTCCTGCTCTAGTGTCCAAATTGCTAGTAATAAAGGTGTATTTGTTTAGACTTTTTAACAAATATAGCAAAACTTGGGAAGAATGACGGAAAAGAAGAGGTATTTTAAAATGTTATACATTTAATATGATTGAAATGAATTAAAAATTCCTGAAAATCAGCACTAGTAAGAATAAAATATTTGCAAGACTCAAAGAAGAAAAGGAATGTTATTAAATAAGTGGGGAGAAAACTAGACGCCCAACGTGGGGCTCGAACCCACGACCCTGAGATTAAGAGTCTCATGCTCTACCGACTGAGCTAGCCGGGCCTGTCTGCGAATACTTCCTAGAAGAAAGCCATATATAGAAACTACTATATTGAGAAGCAGAAAAACTTTTTTTTGGTTTGAAAACAATATATGACTGTTTTTAAATCAAGCTATTTAGACTATCAAGCTAGATTAGACCCTGCAAATGGCAGGTCAAATGGGGCAATGATCAGGTCAGGCTGGGGGAATACATACCTCCCAACATTTTGGAAATAGAAAGAAGGACAAAAAGATTTGCTGCAAGTAGCACGGCAAATGTTTTAGAGTACGCCTATTGTTGTAGCCACACCCCCTAATTACCATTTCCATTTTACAAAATTTTTCAAATTGTTAAAGTCTGAATACAATTATGTGGTTTTTATGTGTTATTACAGTTTTGCTAATGAAAGTCAATTGCCCTTTAAAAAAATATTGACACCAGAAAATTAACTTTCATTCTGTATTTGCCATAACATTGTTTTTGAATGCTATTTGTAATTTTGCCATAAAAGTATTTGTGTGATGCTTTCAACTAGGGATGCACCGAATCCACTTTTTTGGATTCGGCCGAACCCCCAAATCCTTCGTGAAAGATTCGGCCGAATACCGAACCGAATCCGAACCCTAATTTGCATATGCAAATTAGGGGTGGGAAGGGGAAAACATTTTTTTCTTCCTTGTTTTCTGACAAAAAGTCATGCAATTTCCCTCCCGCCCCTAATTTGCATATGCAAATTAGGATTCGGATTCGGTTCGGCTGGGCAGAAGGATTCGGCCGAATCCGAATCCTGCTGAAAAAGGCCGAATCCTGGCCGAATCCCGAACCGAATCCTGGATTCGGTGCATCCCTACTTTCAACATGACCCATAGGCAACTTTTAGTGTAGATTAATATTTTGAAAAGAAAATTTTTAGTGTCAGTATAACTTTAAGCTACAAATCACTGTTTCCCCAAGAGACCTGCTTATCTTCAGTTGTTATAATGGTTTCATTGCTTATCTTAAATTGTTAAATTGTAAGTATCAATTTGGGCTCTCTGCCAAAAGCCAATTAAGTTAGAGATTTTGTAAATTTTTCTGGCATCAGATTAAAAATCATGAATAGAGTATATTTTTATAGTAGAGGTTATACATTGGGCCACCATTTGTGAGCATTGGTGGTTCAGTGGTAGAATTCTCGCCTGCCACGCGGGAGGCCCGGCTTCGATTCCTGGCCAATGCATGCAGTGTTTTTAGCGCATAATATAACCTTCCTTGTGTCTATAAGTTACCCTTCTGTTTAAGTTTGCAATCTCTATGGGACAGGGATCTCCATCTTCTTGCCTCTTTGGCAGCAAGCTCTTAAACTTTATTGTAACTGTACATAACTCCCTGTTTGTTCTACAGTGCCAGGGCCCTCCATAAAAAAAAAGTTTTTTTAAGTAGAAAACCTGATTGGGTTTGTTTCTATTAAATGTTTGTAAATAGGGGTCAGTATGTAGTATGATGAGAACATCTAAAATTGTGATAACTCAGATTTTATTTAGTTTAACAGTGGGTGCAATTTTGAGTGACAACCATTATGTGATCATGGTGACCCCATGTACTTACCGTTCATTGTTAATGAAATAGGATCAAATTTTAGAACAAGGATGAAAATGTGCTGTGACCCGGGGTTGCTGCGGCCACAACGCAGAGTACTCACACTATACGATCACGGCAAGTGTTGACTTTGGGGATGATTTGGACTTTTGGTCATGTGTTTTCCTTTTTTGTTGAAACCAATTGGTGACAGTTTACATTCATATTCTATCTATCTTTATCTATCCTTCAGCTAGTTCTCTATCCAAATACAAATTCTATGTTCCAGTCCAATATTCCTTAATTTTACCAGTAATCTTCTGTGTGGTACTGTATCAAATTCTTTAGCTAAATCTAAGTAAATCACATCCACTGCCATCCCAGAGTCAAGATTCCTGCTCATCTCCTCATAAAAGGCAAAAAAGACCATGCTGCCAAAAACTCATAGTATTATGATTTGCAATTTACTTATACCCCTTCGTAAAGCTTTCCATCCACTGACGTCCGGTTAACCAGCCTATAGATTTGAAGCTGACAACAGGACTCCTTTTTTAATATTGGCACCACATTAGCATTTCACCAGTCAGCACCATGCCAGATCTTAATGAATGAAGGAAAGAGATTTAGCAATCACAGTGCTAAGCACGTTTAGTACTCTGTGTTGAACACCATCTGGTCCCAGACTAATAAAGTCTGAAATATACCAAAATCCAGTTGTGTAATTGAGGTTGAATGATGCAAACCAAGACGGCATTATGTGGTTGTATGTTTAAATGCATGCTTAATTTTCTCCTTAGAAACCATAATATGTTTCAAGTATTGCCAGTCTGCTTTCAAGTACCTGGAGTTTTCAGTTTCTGTTTAACCTTTGAATAACAATAGGTGTAAAAGAAAATGTTTGCATTTCTCAAGTAAAACACATATAAACCAAAAATAACGAGTATGGTTGACATAAAAGTCTTAAAAGCTCAACAGTTGCGAGTTTACTTTTTTGAACAGTCAAGTCTCTATTTGTATCCAGTATAAACTAAATGATAAAGTTTCATGCTAGAACGTTTTTCAAGGATAACAACCTGTACCTCAATGCCAACAAATTTGTTTCTGCCCGGTCTCGAACCGGGGACCTTTCGGGTGTTAGGCGAACGTGATAACCACTACACTACAGAAACTTCATGCATGTCACACTTTACATATCTGCTCTCCATGATAAAGCAATGATAGAGTATTTGAATGATTAATTTCATACAATTTGTATTTCTTTACATTAGCACTGAAATTTTTTCCGTTTTTGAATAGGTATAGATTTGATTTCCACAGTCAAAATAGAAGATGTTTCATTTTGTCACCATCTAGGCAGAAAGCACTGTTGGTTACGGTTACATAAGAAATAGTTGTTTGTTAAACATAGAAATATCAATTATTTCATGAATCAATATAATATTTAAGTAATATTTTCCATGGAACAGAATGCTAACAATGCTTTTATGAATGTAGAACATAACGGGACAAAATCCCTTTAAGATGAACTCCAAGGTGCAACGTCTTCAGATCTGACGCACTGAGAGGAAGAGCATGCGAAAAGATGGATGAATATAATGTAAGTAATAGAAATATCTCACCTACAAACTGCATGTATATGACACGACTGGCAGATGAAGACACAACATATGGAGTTTTCAACCGACAGTCATGTTGTGTCAGATACATGCAGTTTGTGGGTGAGATATTTATATTACTTACATTATATTCGGTGCATCCATCTTGTCGCATGCGCTTCCTCTCAGCGCGTCGGATTGAGTTCAGCCCTAAAAGACGTCACATTAGTAAAGTATGGTTACTCCTGCTCTAGTGTCCAAATTGAAGGTGTTTTTGTTTAGACTTTTTAACAAATGTAGAAAAACTTGGGAAGAATTACAGAAAAGATGAGGTATTTTAAAATGTTATACATTTAATATGATTCAAATTAATTTAAAATTCCTGAAAATCAGCACTAGTAAGTATAAAATATTGCAAAGGTAAAGATTAACAAGACTCGAAGAAGAAAAGGAAGGTTGTTACATAAGTGGGGAGAAAAGAACACGCCCAACGTGGGGCTCGAACCCACGACCCTGAGATTAAGAGTCTCATGCTCTACCGACTGAGCTAGCCGGGCAGATGTGATGTATTTGGAGCCTCCTGGGCAGATGTTATTAACTCTCACTTTAAAGTGATACTAGACCTGTGTTTTTTGAAATGTGCCTGAAATGGGCTAAAAAATAAACTATCTGTACCTTTTAACCTTTATACTGCCAAGAACGTAGCTCCTACTTTCTGGGATAAAAAGGCTTTAAGCACCAGGAACGTAGGAACTTATGTTTTTCAGAAGAAGTCCTTGCACGCCGTACTTTCTGCTTCAAATTATTGTGGAGCGGTGCTGGATGCCTTAAAATCCCCTAGGCAATGAGCATACTCACCTGTCATGCTGACCTGTCCCTCCGATAGTCGCCTAAATGACCCGAAATCACAGAGATGTCATCAAGATGCGGCAGCTACAGGGGTATTTAAGAGTCTCCCCCTCACCCTGGATGTCATGGAGTGTTCCTGCTGCCAGCTGTCATCCAGTACCAGTCGAGATCTGCCTTGTCAGCACTTTTACACACTTATTACACACATATAACACACTTACTGTTTTTGTCTACTTTTACTGTTTTTGTAGTTTTTTACATTTTCCCACTTAGCTCGCATACACTTACACATACAAACAAACACACACACACATACATACACACACCTTTTGCAAGTGTGCACACATAATATATTTTTACTTTGCCTTTATTTTCTATATTCAGCCTTTTGCCATAAAAACTGTTTATTTGACTGTTTTTTACACGAATCACTAAGTTTAATTGGTTATTTTTGTATATCATTGATATATGTCATTGCACTTTCTGTGATTTTATTGTATTTTTAGCTTTGTTTTGCTGTTTATTTACTGGTTTTGCTTATTCTTGAATTATATTTAATGAATATTTATTTTATTTATTTTTCCTTACTTTTTATTGCTTTCTTTACACTTATTTTGCTAGTGATCAGATATTCACACATCATAATTATTGTTTTATCACATTGTCAGAGATTTTATTGTGGTTTCAGTTGTGTTTTGCTGTTCTGCTTGTAACAGATTTTTCCTGATTGTTCTTGATTGTATCTGCTGAATTTTCAGTTCTGTGTTGGTCTTTATTTTCAGTGGTTTCATTTATTATTACAGTCCTATCATAGTTTGACTAGTGATCTGGTACTCAACCAAATTACACAAAATAATTACTGATCAGTTGGTTTAAGATTGAAGTTATTGATTTTTATTATATGTAGATTTTGAGTTATTTAAGTTCTTTTGCTTTTTATTCAGGGGCTCTTCAGTTGGCGATTTCAGCAATCTGGTTGCTAAGGTCCAAATTACCCTAGCAACCATGCATTGAATTGAGTAAGAGACTGGAATATGAATAGGAGAGGCCTGAATAGAAAGATGATTTATAAAATGTAGCAATAACAATAAATATGTAGCTTTGCAGAGCATTTGTTTTTCAGATGGGGTCAGTAACCCCCATTTAATTCAGAGCTTTCTGGATAATGGATTTCTGGATACCCTGCTCTCACTTTTTATTCTGGTTCAAGTCATTATAACTGTTTATCAAACTTTAATAAATGGATGCTATCGTTTTCTATAGTTGATCAGTATAAGATGTATTTTGAAAAAAATGCCGTGACCCGGATTCAAACCGGGGTTGCTGCGGCCACAACGCAGAGTACTAACCACTATACGATCACGGCGAGCTATATCACTTGATGAAATAACAAATGGAGACAGAAAGCACATGACAATAACATGTCTCCATGTTGGTCTGTAAAACCAGCAGAATTAGTGTGACAGGCTTCTCACCCAACTACATCAGGAGACCTTTGCCTCTTTAGTAGCTTATTGGGTTCAGGCTTCTGAAATCAGAATTCATTTTGAAAAAAAGATTTGCAGGCCACAGGGCATTCTGTATAGTGTGTATATTGCATGATATCATGTATAAAAGTTTGAACATTCTTTAGTTTGTTTGCTCTTTATATTTAGGCATGGTATGGCCGTATGGGGCAACATTTCTGAGGGCTTCCATTGGGGCAGAGAGGAGGGACTGTTGCACGAGGTCCTGTCAAATCTTATTACAATGACGACCCGACCAGAGAGCATATGTAGGTACAAACATGCACCGAGTCTAGTAACCCATAGCTACAATAGCATTGACTGGGGGAATGATATGGAGCCAATGTTTGTGCATGTTATGATATTGTCATTATTACAAGTCTTTTTCTATTTATGTTCCTGACACAAACACAAACTTGCACAAGGGGCAATTGTATTGTAATATAAAAGGCCCTACATCTTCAGCATGAGAAAAGCACAATCACACACACTGCAGCAACAATGGGGCATCTGTATTCTTTTTGCTTGGGGAATTATGTTTGCAAGTAGCCCAGCAATTATTTGAATTCTTTGTGGCATGATATATGAATGTGATGCTAGCTAGCTTAAAGGGATTGTTTTCATTATAAGACTGTGAACTGTCCCTTTAACACTAAAATGAATGAAATTAAGGATGGCCACTCAGGGCCCATAGACACCCAACTTAAAACAAGATTTACAGTTGAGTCATCTGCTTCTAGGCTCTTGGAATGTTTTAGGTACCCAAAGCACCAAAAGCAAATCCATTTACTTGCACAGAAATCATTTGATAACTCTGGCTCAAGCAGTTTGATCTCTATGGTTTTAGGTAACCCAAAGTGTCCAATGTGTTATTAGCCATAAACCTATGCAGGTGCAGATTAACTTCCAGGAAGACTCAGGAATGGACTCTCACTAGGTCTGCACACAATCTACCCCCTTTTCATGCTACTGTGCCCTTTAAACTGTAAGCTCCAAACAACCTCCCTGAGATTGCCCTTATGCTAATACACTATTGTATCTGTGGCACATGGATAGTTTTGACTGCACTGACCTGTTTCTGGTTCCCCAGAAATTTGCAACATATAACAATCCTGTTGCTTCTAAACTACAGCTCCCATTTCCCTAAACTTTTCACTTTATAAAAGCACACAGCTCAGGGTTATAAGAAAATACACATCATAAAGACAACTTTTGACACTCCTTGTGTAGCAAAATTAAAACATGACAGAATTCTGCACTGGTTTAGATGCTACAGAACTGGAACTGAATTATGTTTGTTGCAGTCCTGTTACACAAGGAAGACCATAAATTGTACATATGGTGCTTATCTTCTTTGGCTTAACTGTGTAACCAGCTATATACACATCTGGCGTTGGTGGTATAGTGGTGAGCATAGCTGCCTTCCAAGCAGTTGACCCGGGTTCGATTCCCGGCCAACGCAGAGACAGTTTTTGTTCCATTTTGAGTCAAAACAAAGTAAGTTGTTATTTGCCATTTCATACTAGATGATGTCTATTTTGCATTGCATAGATAATGTGTTTATATATACTTGCATTTATTGCATAGACTGTCTAAAGAAATTTGTTAAAAATTGACAAATAAACTAGGAATTAGTGATGAGTGAAACTCTTTTTGTTTCCTAATTGTATTCCATTTTGAGTCAAAACAGTAAGATGAGGTCTATTTTGATTGCATAGATAATGTGTTTATAAATACTTGCATTTATTGCATAGACTGGCTGAATAAATTTGTTAGAAATTGACTAATAAACTACAAAGTAATGAGTGATGAGTAAAACTTTTCACCATAAAAGTTATGGCCATAGACTGTAATGGGTGAAAAAAATTGTATCCCAATTTGTCGCCCATAGACTGCAATTCATTTCTGAAAATTTTCGAAAAACACATCAGTTTCGCCCATCACTACTAAGAATGTATGATTTTTCTTTGTATGTTGTGCACCACAGTTGTCAGAAAAATAGGCAGCATTGTTGACAATGGAGAGAAAAAAAAAGTTAAAACTAACCTTCATTTTGAATTGTGTCTTTATTATGGGAACAGAAATGAATGAAATGAAGAATGGCTCATAGCCATGCAATCCAAGACTCTTCCCTACAAGCCTTTTGCTTGAGTTGTCTGCTTTCAGATGCAGAAGACACATTGTGATTAAACAATACATTTTTCTATATTGCTTCCCTCAGAGAATGGCAGTGTAGTACAATCCAGGTGTTACACAACAAGCTCCCATCCTACTAAACCAGGGGTGTCCAAACTTTTGGCTCGCAGGGCCACATTGGAAAAAAGAAAAATTGTCTGGGGCCACACATGAAATACACAAACACGTTTGATTTGTAAAAGTAAAGGAAATACACAGAAAAGAACTACAATGCCAGTTGGATTACCAGCTATACACTGGAATATGGGATACCTGGATATTAAATAGACTTATTATTATATATTTATTGCTAACTGGGCAATGGGCAGAGTCCCCCCTCCTCCTATATCCTTTGCGACATGACGTTTCCTCGGGAACCAAGCTGGGCCACATTCATATGCATCCCGGGCCGCATGTGGCCCTCGGGCCACAGTTTGGACACCCCTGTACTAAACATTTACCTAAGTTGGGTGCATCAAAGGCTAAAAATGTATTTAAAAATGGGAGGGAGGACTTAAAATAGTACAAACTAATTTCACCTTCTAAGCAGTAAGCACTGTCGGTTACGGTTACATAAGAAATAGTTGTTTGTTAAACACAGAAATATGAATCCTTTCATTAATCAAAATAATATTTAAGTAATATTTCCCATGGAACAGAATCCTAACAATGCTTTTATGAATGTAGATCATAATGGGACAACATCACTTAAGGCTGAACTCCAAGGCGCAAAGTCTTCAGATATGATCTGCATGTGACAAGATAGATGCACCATACCTTTCATACCCCAGTGTTTGTCTATGAGGTGACTGACTGCCATATTTGTGCAATAATAGTCCGTTAGCATTACAAACTCTAACTGACAGGTTGAGAAGAGACAGTTGAATTGGCAACACAGTCAGGTTTAGGAAATTTAATTAGCAATTACTTACAAAATTAGAACTATCAGTGAAAAACGATCAACATGACCCATAGGCAACTTTTAGTGTAGATTAAGATTTTGAAAAGAAAATTTTTAGTATCAGTATCACTTTAAGTTACAAATCACTGTATCCCCCAAGAGACCTGCTTATCTTCAATTGTTATAATGGGTTCTTTGCTTATCTTAAATTGTTAAATTGTAAGTATCAATTTGGGCTCTCTGCCAACAGCTTTTTTTTTTAGTGCGTAATATCCCCTTCCTTGTGTCTGTAAATTACCCTTCTGTTTAGGTTTGCAATCTCTATGTGACAGGGATCTCCATCTTCTTGCCTCTTTGGCAGCAAGCTCTTAAACTTTATTGTAACTGTACATAACCCCCTGTTTGTTCTACAGTGCCAGGGCCCTCCATAAAAATTTTTTTTTTTTTAAATAAACCTGATTGGGTTTGTTTCTATTCAATGTTTGTAAATAGGGGTCAGTATGTAGTATGATGAGAACATCTAAAATTGTGATGACTCATAAGTCATCAGTGGGTGCAATTTTGAGTGACAACCATTATATGATCATGGTGACCCCATGTACTTACTGTTCATTGTTAATGAAATAGGATCAAATTTTAGAACAAGGGTGAATCCCTCCAATCCATCCAATGGCACCAATTGGCATAAATATAAATGGGTTGTTCACCTCTGAGTTAAATTTTGGTATGATATAGGGAATGATATATTCATACCCCCAACTTTCCTGCTTTTAGCTGCCTGTTCAACTGTCCCAGATAGTGGAGTTAAAGTCCCGCGTCCCTGTGGGTTCTCTTTCACTCTTTCTAGGTTTTTTAGAACCCATCTTAGAACCCATCTATATAGAAAGGCCACAGATAAGAATAATTTATTGCATTATGAAAGTTTTCATCCAAATTTTCTCAAGGATTCGCTGCCTTTGTCCCAATTTACAAGAATAAAGAGGATAGTAAGTGACCCTGGTGATTGCGATGAATCAATGAAGGATATGGTTGTAAGATTTGATAAACGGGGGTATCCCTCACAAACTTTACATCAAGGTTTACTAAAAGTACAACAAAGCAATAGACAGGACCTGCTGTCCAAAACAACAGATAGACAAGATGACGCTAAAAGATTGGTATTTGTCAGTAGATATAACACAGCCAGCAAACAAATTGGTTTGATAATTCGTAAACATTGGCATATTTTACAGTCTTGCCTTACTGATGTCCCAAGTTTTAGCTTACCACCAATGTTAGCTTATAAAAGAGCTAAGAACTTGAAGGACAGATTAGTAAAGGCAGACGTTGGTAGTTATAAACTCCGTAAAGGCCGGTTTTTACAAAATCCTAAATTTGGCACTTTTCCGTGCCTACATTGTTGTCAGTGTAACTCTGTAATAAAAGGTAACACATTCCACCATCCTCATACAGGTAAACAATATAATATTAAACACTATTTTACGTGTGAATCAACGTTTGTAATATACTTATTGAAGTGTCCCTGTGGCCTATTATATGTGGGGGAAACAACGCAGAAAATAAAGGATCGCATATCAAAGCACAAATCTACCATTCGTTTAGGCCAAACATCTTTACCTGTTCCCGCACATTTTCAAAAATTTGGCCACAGTGTGAGTCAATTGAAAATTCAGGTCATTGACACAGTTCCAATACCCAGAAGGGGAGGCAATAGATTACTAGCCTTACATAAAATGGAGATGCAATGGATCCATAGATTAGACACAGTGTGCCCAAGGGGGCTGAACAAGGACTATACACCAGCAATGTTTATTTACCAGTAGGTAGGCAGACTTGATCTTTACATGTTAATATCTTATTGAGTACTTTCATATCTATTGGTTTTAAAAGATATTTTTCTCTTTTAAAGATCACTGAAAAAGAACAATCTGAAGATCAGTGCAAGTACCTTGATCTGCATAACCCGAAGTTATTTAGAAAAACGGGTACAACATGCAGTAGGTACTGATTTGAACCTCAGATTGCATTTATTGTATACAAATGTTTTCAAATGTATATATGGACTTGCACAGATTTTTATTATTGATAATAATTTTTAATACTAATAATAATCACAGATATCACTTTTAATTGTATGAATAAATGTAATTTATTAGTGCACTTGGCGATATGCTAAGTTGGATCTGTTTTAACCAATCATGGGGGATGTTCACTTATTCACTCCCAGTGACTCACTATACCACTCCCCTTAATTTATGTATTTAAACCAATACAAAAGAGTGCAAGTTTAGGCTTGATAAAGGGCCCTGTGTGGCCCGAAACGTTGCCATGTTTGGATGTCTGCACTGAGCCAATAAAGAACACGTTTTATATCACTAAACAAAGACTCGTGTGCTACAGCTAATGTGGAATTGCTATATTGGGACTGGTCAAAGGCAGGAGGCCTGATAGGCTGTTTAGCACCGGATACCTGAAAAGGTTGTATGGAGAACAGGTGAGCACTCTAATTTCTTTGTGTGGAATTGCTTTTCCTGCCAAGAGGAGCTCCCTGTGTTAATCTCTACAATGTCTCACCAAGGCTCATATTCACAAGAATCTACAACTTTTGCTTATACAGAAGCAGATGCTATTCGCATTTTAGGTCAGGATTTGAGTAATAACTCTTTCCTGACCGAACCTACTGGACAAAACCTTGCACGTGAATTAGAGAAGGAGAAAAGTCGCCATACAGGTTTGGAACTCCACTCTATAACACTTAAAGAATATTATAAGTTGAAACGAATTCCACGTGGTCTACGTGTAAACCTGAGACCTACTATCTTCCAGGACAATACTGACTTTATTAAACGCTATGAACAAATAGTGAACAAGTGTTCTTTTGACATTCTATTGCTTAATATAGAATTTCTCCAAAGCAGTATTACTGATGTGGGCATACGTATAAAGGAGATAGAGGATCAACTTAAACATTCTCTTAAAGCGGATGAACTTAGAGAAATCCTTACTAGAACTGATGAGGTGATTTCCAAACATCGTAAAGCAGTCGGAGATCGGAAAAGAACTAAATTCCATAGAGACGCGGATGATTACAAGCTGGGACAGGTGTATCAGTGGAACGCAGTCGGCAGTGGAACGCAGCGCAACGTACGACGTGACGCATCACGTGACCACATGGAGCGCATTGACGGCTCACAGAGGAGACGACCGCGCAAGAAACTTCGCTGGCATATTCCCGATAATTACACTGAGAACGCCACAGAAAGTTCTACATCGTCATCTTTTTTAGATTACAGCCCACCAAGACGCGTAGAGGCAAGAGGAAGCGCACAGGACAACAGCATGAAACAAGGCCATTCCAGGGACTATATCACTGCCAACGAACGGAGGCAACAACCCCCCAGGACAACGAAGAAGAAAGAGACACGTTAGTATTTAATATATCTGATACAATGTTAACACCGATGCAACTATCCTTGTTACAGAAAGGTTTATCCTTTAGCCCTACTAGTAAATGTGATACATTTGAACTAGATGTGGATTTACAGAGATTTTATCGCAATTTGCGCCTTAAAAGACATTTCTCCAAGGCACCAACTATACCTGAGAAGGTTTATACTAATGCAGGTTTGGGACATTCACAATTGTCTTTGAAGGGTATGGGGTTGCGTAATAAAAGCTATTTTTCTCCCTCCACCACAGATAATGTCGTGGAAGCTTATATTAAACTAGTACAAAGTGATATTGAAATATTGAAACAGAAAATTAAACGCAAGCCTATGTTTAACACTAAATGTAACCTGACATATCAAGAGAATAAATGTTTACAGGAGCTGGTTAATAATGACAAACTCATTTTTAAACCTGCAGATAAGGGTGGTGCCCTGGTGATCATGAACAAACAACAATATATGGATGAAATAGGATCACAACTTGCAGACACTGGTGTCTACAAAAAAGTTAATTCTGATCCTCTTACATCCATACAACAGTGCATCATGGATAAAATCCTTGATGCAATGGAGACAGGTGTAATAGATGAAGAAATTAAAACTTTTCTCATCAAAGATAATCCTATTACGCCTGTCTTCTATGTTTTACCAAAAATTCATAAAAATCCTTTACATCCACCGGGCCGCCCCATTGTAGCGGGTACTGATTCAGTACTTTGTCCACTGGCAATCTTTTTGGATAAAATTCTTCAACCCATAGTTCAAAGTACTGAGTCGTATGTAAAAGATACTACACATTTATTGAACATGTTGGGGCAAATTACATTACCTAATGATAACATCTTAATAGCAAGTCTAGATGTTTCTAGTTTATATACTTCTATTAAACATGAATCAGGCATTACAGCAGTCAATTACTATCTAAATAAAACTGACTATACAGTGGCACAAAAAACTTTTTTTCAGGACTTGTTAGAGATTGTGTTGCATCAAAATTATTTTTTGTTTGAAGATCATTTTTACATACAACAGAGGGGGACAGCAATGGGCAGTAATGTCGCCCCCTCATATGCAAATTTGTACATGGCCCATATTGAAGAAACTGTCATTTATGACAATCCACTTTTCAAATCTCACTGTATCTTATATTTACAGTATATCGATGATTTACTATTACTATGGGATGGGGATAGTGATAGTTTATTGGCCTTTCATCATTTTTTGAACAATATAGAAGAGACACTCAAATTTACTATTAATTTTGATGCAACACAGACCAACTTTTTGGATGTTAATATTACAAAAGAGGCCAACCATCTTAGAACCCATCTATATAGAAAGGCCACAGATAAGAATAATTTATTGCATTATGAAAGTTTTCATCCAAATTTTCTCAAGGATTCGCTGCCTTTGTCCCAATTTACAAGAATAAAGAGGATAGTAAGTGACCCTGGTGATTGCGATGAATCAATGAAGGATATGGTTGTAAGATTTGATAAACGGGGGTATCCCTCACAAACTTTACATCAAGGTTTACTAAAAGTACAACAAAGCAATAGACAGGACCTGCTGTCCAAAACAACAGACAGACAAGATGACGCTAAAAGATTGGTATTTGTCAGTAGATATAACACAGCCAGCAAACAAATTGGTTTGATAATTCGTAAACATTGGCATATTTTACAGTCTTGCCTTACTGATGTCCCAAGTTTTAGCTTACCACCAATGTTAGCTTATAAAAGAGCTAAGAACTTGAAGGACAGATTAGTAAAGGCAGACGTTGGTAGTTGTAAACTCCGTAAAGGCCGGTTTTTACAAAATCCTAAATTTGGCACTTTTCCGTGCCTACATTGTTGTCAGTGTAACTCTGTAATAAAAGGTAACACATTCCACCATCCTCATACAGGTAAACAATATAATATTAAACACTATTTTACGTGTGAATCAATGTTTGTAATATACTTATTGAAGTGTCCCTGTGGCCTATTATATGTGGGGGAAACAACGCAGAAAATAAAGGATCGCATATCAAAGCACAAATCTACCATCCGTTTAGGCCAAACATCTTTACCTGTTCCCGCACATTTTCAAAAATTTGGCCACACTGTGAGTCAATTGAAATTTCAGGTCATTGACACAGTTCCAATACCCAGAAGGGGAGGCAATAGATTACTAGCCTTACATAAAATGGAGATGCAATGGATCCATAGATTAGACACAGTGTGCCCAAGGGGGCTGAACAAGGACTATACACCAGCAATGTTTATTTACCAGTAGGTAGGCAGACTTGATCTTTACATGTTAATATCTTATTGAGTACTTTCATATCTATTGGTTTTAAAAGATATTTTTCTCTTTTAAAGGTCACTGAAAAAGAACAATCTGAAGATCAGTGCAAGTACCTTGATCTGCATAACCCGAAGTTATTTAGAAAAATGGGTACAACATGCAGTAGGTACTGATTTGAACCTCAGATTGCATTTATTGTATACAAATGTTTTCAAATGTTAAACTAGTTATCTCATTAAGATATATGGACTTGCACAGATTTTTATTATTGATAATAATTTTTAATACTAATAATAATCATAGATATCACTTTTAATTGTATGAATAAATGTAATTTATTAGTGCACTTGGCGATATGCTAAGTTGGATCTGTTTTAACCAATCATGGGGGATGTTCACTTATTCACTCCCAGTGACTCACTATACCACTCCCCTTAATTTATGTATTTAAACCAATACAAAAGAGTGCAAGTTTAGGCTTGATAAAGGGCCCTGTGTGGCCCGAAACTTTGCCATGTTTGGATGTCTGCACTGAGCCAATAAAGAACACGTTTTATATCACTAAACAAAGACTCGTGTGCTACAGCTAATGTGGAATTAACCATTATATGATCATGGTGACCCCATGTACTTACTGTTCATTGTTAATGAAATAGGATCAAATTTTAGAACAAGGGTGAATCCCTCCAATCCATCCAATGGCACCAATTGGCATAAATATAAATGGGTTGTTCACCTCTGAGTTAAATTTTGGTATGATATAGGGAATGATATATTCATACCCCCAACTTTCCTGCTTTTAGCTGCCTGTTCAACTGTCCCAGATAGTGGAGTTAAAGTCCCGCGTCCCTGTGGGTTCTCTTTCACTCTTTCTAGGTTTTTTGCCGCAGTCTCGCGACAAGAGACATCGGTGACGTCACAAGCTCCATGAGATGCCGAGGAGAGAGGGCAGTGAGCTGAGGAGGGAATTGGAAGGGGTGGGAGGATTTTAGGTTTTTTCTCCAGCAGCACAGAGTGTGGTTGGATTGGTCTGCACCAGCACCCGACCTATTCATTCTACAGTAGCCTGCAGGCGCTTGTGCTCTGCACTGGAAAAGTGCCCGCTCCTCCCCAACACTGCTGTTTCAGAAGAGTTAAGGCTACGAGTCACAACCTAAACACTCACATCACCTGCCTTCTTCTTTGACTCCAGATCCCCAGAAGGGAATGTCAAAATGCAGATTGTGATCTGTTCTCTAAGGGCAGTGACACACCAGGAGATTAATCGCGAGCAATAAATCTCCTGCACTCTCCAGTAAGGCTTAAGCTGGCCACAGACGCAAAGATCCGATTGTACAAATTAATGTACAATTGGACTTTCCCATCTCCTGACCCACCACTAACCATTCAGATCAAATAAAGTAGTAAAAGAACAGATCAGCCGATGTTCTACCCCTGACAGCAATCGTACGATAGTTATGTCTGACCAAAGCTGGTGACAGTCTCCCTCTGAAAATCGTACGATCGGCAATACACGCAGAGATATTATCGGCAGCCGACAGAAATGTTCTAACCTAAAAAACCTAAATTGTACGAATCCTTGATTCGTTCGATTGGATCTTTGGTCTATGGCCAGATTTAGTCCATACCAGGCGATTCTGGGAGATTTAGCGCCCTGGCTACTAATCACCTCTTCTTTGAGGCGACTAATCTCTCCGAACCAATTCCTCTTCTCCTGCGCCGGCTGTAATGAGAGTTGCCTGCGTTATGACACACGCAGCGCTTCGTTTTCCTCACGAGGAAACTTCGGAAAACTAGCATGTAGTTGTTACCAGGGCTGTATTAAATGTGTGGTTCATCGATAAGTTAACTTTTAGTATGTTACAGAATGGCAAATTCTAAGCAACTTTTCAGTTGGTCTTCATTATTTATTTTATATAGTTTTTTAATTAAATACCTGCTTCTGCTGACTCTTTCCAGCTTTCAAATGGGGGTCACTGACCCTATCTAAAAACAAATGCTCTGTAAGGCTACAAATGTATTGTTATTGCTACTTTTGTATTCCTCATCTTTCTATTCAGGCCTCTCCTATTCATATTCCAGTCTCTTAGTTAAATCAGTGCATGGTTGCTAGGGTAATTTGGACCCTAGCAACCAGACTGCTGAATTTGCAAACTGGAAAGCTGCTGAATAAAAAGCTTAATAAGTCTCAGAATATCACTCTCTACATCATACTAAAAGTGAATTTGAAGGTGAACAACCCCTCTAATATATAGGCACCTAATGGCATGTGCCTAGGTTTGTGGCTTTAGGGAGGTGGCTCTTGTTTTCCAGTATAACTGTTTCTTTGACAGCTTAACTCTTGAATCTGATATTCTGACCAGTGACGGTTTTTTCATTGAGTTTCACAGTTGTGTTTAATTGATGTGATTTTATTCCAGCGGTTTCCTTGCCATGTTTTTTGTTGCACTTTTTAGCATAGCTTTGCATATTGCTAGTTTGGAGTAGAAAGACCTTTATGCATTTTGGATTGTGTAAAGAAAGGTGCTTTTTGTGGAAGCTGAATTGCCAGTCAAGAAAATTCCTGTGCACTATTGTCATGTTAGGGTCCCTACAGGCCACATACTTTGGTATTCATATTTTTTTATCTTTGTATGTAAGAATCTGTGTAAGGTAAATGCAGTAAATTCCACTATATGAGGAAGATATTTAGAAACGTTATAAAAGCTGCTACATTTAGGGAAGCTTTGCAGTTTGGCAGTTTTGGAATAAAAAGAGTGTTAGTTTATTTTGGGTTCCTCACAGTGTGTACTTTCCAAAATGTATGGTTTGAAAAGGAGATGATCTGATTATTGCTGGCTATACTGTGAAATGATTTATGCTACCAGGGGCAAGGTAAGTGCAATGAAAGGGCAAGGTGTGCGGTTATCATTAATTTGCAGTGCTCAGCATTGAATCAGGAAAGCTGAGACTTGAAGGCTGAGTAACGTGACTGGAGGGGTAGATCTAAGCAAGGTATGCAGGCAGGAATGTGAATGTTTGTGATAAATGGGAGTGACTTATGAGGGAGTGGCCATAAAGTGGGTGTGGCCAAAAATGTTGCCGTGCTACACGTGCCAGAATTTTTAATCCCTCTTTCTTAATCTCAAATGTTGGGAGGTATGATATATTGAGACACTTTGCAATTGGTTTTCATGTTTTATGGAAACCTTATCGAAATGTTTATGTATTTTGAGTAGTGAGGGGCGAATTTATTCGCCAGGCGCGATTTTCATTTTCTCGCCTTCCCTCCCCCGCCCATTGGTACAAAGGCCACACATACACAATTGCTAAAAAAATTAGAGCCCCCTATAAGTTAAAGAGTATAAACATTGGTGGCCACATCCCCCTACAAGTTATAAAAAAACATCAGTTGCCAGCCCCCCTCCCCCTACAAGATATAAAAAAAAGAAATTGGTGGCCACTACACCTTAAAGCTATATTTAGAAAAAATGCAGTCCAGGACCCCTACAAGTTATATTTAAAAGATTGTTGGCCAGGGTTATAAAAAGTTATGAAAAACAAACAAACAAACATTGGGCATTGATGAACCAGACTCATACAAGTAATTAAAATAAGAACATTGATGGCCAGGGCCCCTACAATTTATATAAAAAGAATTGGTGGCCAGGGCCCCTATAAGTTATAAAAAATTGAAGCTTAAGGCCGCAAAACAAAGGGCATGTTAAACTGAAGGTAAAAAAATATATATTTTTCAGTCATCCTGTTGTATCTAAAAATGCATGCTAATTTTTTACCTCTAAATCCATAATCATATGTTTGCATTTCAAGTGTTTCTTGTCTGCTCTTAGTTAAATTTGGGGCTGTATTTACATAGCGGTCATCCCTAGGCCCACTGCTGTTCACTGCCCCATCCCCTCCCCTTTATTCATTCAAATTTTCATCATTGGGATCAATAGGGACCCGGAGATTGGAGCAAGGAAAATTTAAAATACTGTCGTATCTCCTGTGCATCCCCAGTGTTTTTGAATCAAAGTGGGTGTGGTTGGACAGTAAACCCCCTAAAATCCTGCCGCCATAGGCCCGGGCCTTGGTGGCCTTTCCCCAAATCCAGGGCTGGTTAAATTAAGAGGGATCAACTTTTCTCCCCAAAGCTCAGGCAACAGACTAGCTTTTCATGCACACAGCACTAAAAGGTAAAGAAAATAGCGTTCATATGCCCCAGTGGCCTAATGGATAAGGCACTGGCCTCCTAAGCCAGGGATTGTGGGTTCGAGTCCCATCTGGGGTGAACACTTTATTATCTTGAGTGTGGTCATTTAGAAACGTTTGGAGACCATTTTCCTTGATAATAAAAAGAGTCATCAGTATCTCTTTAAATTCATTATTTTAATGCTTTACTTTAAACATGTCAATACTTAGTGGAGTCTATAAAATCTATGCACCTTCTGCCCATCTTTCTTCAATGGGTTTGAGATTTGCTTCTATGTGTTAGTAACTCTGTCCTACTCTATTTTTTTTAGAGGTATTTGGATCTTGCTTTTTTATTTTGATATTTTCTGTGCCTAATGTTTCCATTAAATGAGATATCTGTCCCCTTAAAACTGCTGGCTTCACACAATATTCTACTGTCTGGATTAAAATCCAGTTGTGGAATTGAGGTTTATGCCTCAAAACAAAGGGCAATTTAAACTGAAGATACATTTTTTTTTTAACTTTTTCAGTATTCCTGTTGTATGTAAAATGCATGCAAATGTTTGGCCTCTAAAACCATAATGATATGTTTGCATTTCAAGTGTTTCCTATCTGCTCTAAGTTAAATAAAGAGGGATCAACTTTTCTCTCCAAACTCAGGCAACAGACTTGCTTTAATGGACACAGCACTAAAAGTTGAAAGATTGCATGTTCTCATGCCCCAGTGGCCTAATGGATAAAATGTAGGTTTCCTAAGCCAGGGATTGTGGGGTTGAGTCTCATGTGGGGTAATAGAAGAAGGGATTCTTGTAAGTCTCAAGTACTTATGAAACATTAGCCCTGTAAAAATAAGGCAGGAAAACCAAAGCACAGATTAATCAGCTTGAATGTGGTTGTTTA
This sequence comes from Xenopus petersii, assembly GCA_038501925.1. Taxonomy (NCBI): domain Eukaryota; kingdom Metazoa; phylum Chordata; class Amphibia; order Anura; family Pipidae; genus Xenopus; species Xenopus petersii. Next base: position 143,779,699 of record CM076676.1, on the reverse strand, counting down.
GACTTATCTGCAGGCCATGTTCCCTGGTTATAAAAACATGTCAAACTCTTCTTAGTATTTCATATCCATCATTGTTATCACCCACTTCACTTGAAATTCACATTTTACCATAGTTACATATAGTTACATAGTTAAGTTGGGCTGAAAAAGACTAAAATCCATCAAGTTCAACTTCTCCAAATGAAACCCAGTTGCACATACATACACACTTTCACACCAACATCTCCACATACTCACATAAAATACCAATATCTATACTAATTGTAGGTTTTGGTATCAGAATAGCCTATAGTTATTATGCTTTTTGAAGAAATCATCCAAACCTACGTGCCCTCTTGAGTGTGCTGCCATTTTTAGGCAGCACTTGAGGCAAAGCGCATTCTGCAAGTCTTTGCACTCCAAAAAATTATATAGCAGTGCAACCAATATGTTATTTAAATGCTAATGTAACGGAAAAACATATCTCTCCCTGGTGGTCTAGTGGTTAGGATTCGGCGCTCTCACCGCCGCGGCCCGGGTTCGATTCCCGGTCAGGGAAGAAGCTTTTACTCACTGCCTCCTCATTGCAATGTAAGAAATGAATTTGTATACTAGTATAGAAACAATGATTCTAAAGAAGGTTAAACCATCAACCAAATAGGAAGCACTCAAAATAAACTTAGAACTTTGATAACTGTCTCTTCACTGTTTGATAATTATACCGCTGAGTCACTAAGTCATTCTCTTTCTCATCCTCTCATGCTTTTCTCTGTCCGGACTGATCGATGACTTGTCTACCAACAGCTGCCCCTGTCAAACATGGAATCTACAGCTGCTGTACTCATCTTATGCAGGACCAAAAAATAGGCCAAATTCAGTGGAGTAACAAGTTAGCTAGTTAGAGTTAATGTAATATATTTGCATGGTTCCATAGTTATGTTGGGTTGAAAAAAGACCAAAGTCCATCAAGTTTAACTCTTTCAAATGAACTCCAGTGGATATGCCCACACTCATATCAACCAACCTATACACTCACATAAACTATATATACCAATATATACTAACTGTGGATTTTAGTATCATAATAGCTTTGGATCTTATGCGTGTCCAAGAAATCATCCAAGCCACTCTTAAAGGCATTAATAGAATCTGCCATGAAAACATCAGCCACCATGGCATTCCACAACCTCACTGTCCTCCCCATGAAGAACCCTGTACTCATCATCAAACATAAATTCTGTTCCTCTAGTCTAGAGGAGTGGCCTTTGGTGTGTTGATCATTTTAATGAGAAAAAAAAATCTTCTTTATGCAAATTCCAAGGCACCCACGAATAGTTTTAAATACTTTTTTCGCACCATATAAGACAATAATCCACAGATCCATCTTAATTTATGAAACATCCAATACACTACCATTTAATGCATAACTCACATTTATATATTAAATCCTTCAGCCAGTTCTCTATCCAAATATAAACTATGTTCCAGTCCAATATTCCTTAATTTTACCAGTAACCTTCTGTGTGGTACTGTATCAAATTCTTTAGCAAAGTCTAAGTAGATCACATCCACTGTCATCCCAGAGTCAAGTTTCCTGCTCATCTCCTCATAAAAGGCAATTCAATTAGTCTGGCAAAATCTGTTATGCAAAAAAAACCATGCTGCCAAAAACTCATAGTATTATGATTTGCAATTAAGTTATACCCCTTCGTAAAGCTTTCCATCCACCGGCGTCCGGTTAACCAGCCTATAGATTTGAAGCTGACAACAGGACTCCTTTTTTAATATTGGCACCACATTAGCATTTCACCAGTCAGCACCATGCCAGATCTCAATGAATGAAGGAAAGAGATTTAGCAATCACAGTGCTAAGCACGTTTAGTACTCTGGGATGAACACCATCTGGTCCCAGACTAATAAAGTCTGAAATATACCAAAATCCAGTTTTGTAATTGAGGTTGAATGATGCAAACCAAGACGGCATTATGTTGTTGTATGTTTAAATGCATGCTAATTTTTCTCCTTAGAAACCATAATATGTTTCAAGTATTGCCAGTCTGCTTTCAAGTACCTGGAGTTTTCAGTTTCTGTTTAACCTTTGAATAACAATAGGTGTAAAAGAAAATGTTTGCATTTCTCAAGTAAAACATTTATAAACCAAAAATAACGAGTATGGTTGACATAAAAGTCTTAAAAGCTCAACAGTTGCAAGTTTACTTTTTTGAACAGTCAAGTCTCTATTTGTATCCAGTATAAACTAAATGATAAAGTTTCATGCTAGAACATTTTTCAAGGATAACAACCTGTACCTCAATGCCAACAAATTTGTTTCTGCCCGGTCTTGAACCGGGGACCTTTCGCATGTTAGGCAAATGTGATAACCACTACACTACAGAAACTTCATGCATGTCACACTTTACATATCTGCTCTCCATGATAAAGCAATGATAGAGTATTTGAATGATTAATTTCATACAATTTTTATTTCTTTACATTAGCACTGAAATTTTTTCCGTTTTTGAATAGGTACAGATTTGATTTTCACAATCAAAATAGAAGATGTTTCATTTTGTCACCATCTAGGCAGAAAGCACTGTTGTTTACGGTTACATAAGAAATAGTTGTTTGTTAAACATAGAAATATCAATTATTTCATGAATCAATATAATATTTAAGTAATATTTTCCATGGAACAGAATGCTAACAATGCTTTTATGAATGTAGAACATAACGGGACAAAATCCCTTTAAGATGAACTCCAAGGTGCAACGTCTTCAGATCTGACGCACTGAGAGGAAGAGCATGCGAAAAGATGGGTGAATATAATGTAAGTAATAGAAATATCTCACCTACAAACTGCATGTATATGACACGACTGGCAGATGAAGACACAACATATGGAGTTTTCAACCGACAGTCATGTTGTGTCAGATACATGCAGTTTGTGGGTGAGATATTTATATTACTTACATTATATTCGGTGCATCCATCTTGTCGCATGCACTTCCTCTCAGAGCGTCGGATTGAGTTCAGCCCTAAAAGACCTCACATTAGTAAAGTATGGTTACTCCTGCTCTAGTGTCCAAATTGAAGGTGTTTTTGTTTAGACTTTTTAACAAATGTAGAAAAACTTGGGAAGAATTACAGAAAAGATGAGGTATTTTAAAATGTTATACATTTAATATGATTCAAATTAATTTAAAATTCCTGAAAATCAGCACTAGTAAGTATAAAATATTGCGAAGGTAAAGATTAACAAGACTCGAAGAAGAAAAGGAAGGTTGTTACATAAGTGGGGAGAAAAGTACACGCCCAACGTGGGGCTCGAACCCACGACCCTGAGATTAAGAGTCTCATGCTCTACCGACTGAGCTAGCCGGGCAGATGTTGTGTACTTGGAGCCTCCTGGGCAGATGTTATCAATTCTCACTTTAAAGTGATAATAGACCTGTGTCTAAACAATAAACTAACTGTACCTTTTAACCTTCATACTGCCAAGAACGTAGCTCCTACTTTCTGGAATAAAAAGGCTTTAAGCACCAGGAACGTAGGAACTTATGTTTTTCAGAAGAAGTCCTTGCACGCTGTACTTTCTGCTTCAAATTATTGTGGAGCGGTGCTGGATGCCTTAAAACCCCCTAGGCAATGAGCATACTCACCTGTCATGCTGACCTGTCCCTCCGATAGTCACCTAAATGACCCCAAATCACAGAGATGTCATCAAGATGCGGCAACTGCAGGGGTATTTAAGAGCCTCCCCCTCACCCTGGATGTCATGGAGTGTTCCTGCTGCCAGCTGTCATCCAGTGCCAGTCGAGATCTGCCTTGTCAGCACTTTTTCACACTTATTACACACATATAACACACTTACTGTTTTTGTCTACTTTTACTATTTTTGTAGTTTTTTTACATTTTTCACACTTAGCGTCCATACACTTACACATACATACAAACACACACACACACATACATACACACACCTTTTGCAAGTGTGAACACAAAATATTTTTACTTTGCCTTTATTTTCTATATTCAGCCTTTTGCCATAAAAACTGTTTATTTGACTGTTTTTACACTAATCACTAAGTTTGATCAGATCAGATATTCACACATAATTATTGTTTTATCACATTGTCAGTGATTTTATTGTGGTTTCAGTTGTGTTTTGCTGTTCTGCTTGTAACAGATTTTTCCTGATTGTTCTTGATCTCCATTGTTCTGGATTGTATCTGCTGAATTTTCAGTTCTGTGTTGGTCTTTATTTTCAGTGGTTTCATTTATTATTACAGTCCTATCATAGTTTGACTAGTGATCTGGTACTCAACCAAATTACACAAAATAATTACTGATTGAAGTTATTGATTTTTATTATATGTAGATTTTGAGTTATTTAAGTTCTTTTGCTTTTTATTCAGCGGCTCTTCAGCTTGCGATTTCAGCAATCTGGTTGCTAAGGTCCAAATTACCCTAGCAACCATGCATTGACTTGAGTAAGAGACTGGAATATGAATAGGAGAGGCCTGAATAGAAAGATGAGTAATAAAAAGTAGCAATAACAATACATTTGTAGCTTTGCAGAGCATTTGTTTTTCAGACGGGGTCAGTAACCCCCATTTAATTCAGAGCTTTCTGGATAATGGGTTTCCGGATACCCTGCTCTCACTTTTTTTTCTGGTTCAAGTCTTTTTATCAAACTTTAATAAATGGATGCTATAGTTGTCTATAGTTGATCAGTATAAGATGTATTTTGAAAAAGATGCCTTGACCCGGATTGCTGCGGCCACAACGCAGAGTACTAACCACTATACGATCACGGCGAGCTATATCACTTGATAAAATAGCAAATGGAGACAGAAAGCACATGACAATAACATGTCCCCATGTTGGGCTTTAAAACCCGCAGAATTAGTGTGACAGGCTTCTCACCCAACTACATCAGGAGACCTTTGCCTCTTTAGTAGCTTAATGGGTTCAGGCTTCTGAAATCAGAATTAATTTTGAAAAAAAGATTTGCAGGCCACAGGACATTCTGTATAGTGTGTATATTGCATGATATCATGTATAAAAGTTTGATCATTCTTTAGCTTGTTTGCTCTTTATATTCAGGCATGGTATGGCCGCATGTGGCAAAATTTCTTAGGGCTTCCATTGGGGCAGAGAGGAGGGACTGTTGTGCGAGGTCCTGTCAAATCTTATTCCAATGGCGACCCGACCAGAGAACATATGTAGGTACAAACATGCACCGAGTCTAGTAACCCATAGCTACAATAGGATTGACTGGGGGGATGATATGGAGCCAATGTTTGTGCATGTTATGATATTGTCATTATTCCAAGTCTTTTTCTATTTATGTTCCTGACACAAACACAAACTTGCACAAGGGGCAATTGTATTGTAATATTAAAGGCCCTACATCTTCAGCATGAGAAAAGCACAATCACACACACTGCAGCAACAATGGGGCATCTGTATTCTTTTTGCTTGGGGAATTATGTTTGCAAGTAGCCCAGCAATTATTTGAATTCTTTGTGGCATGATATATGAATGTGATGCTAGCTAGCTTAAAGGGATTGTTTTCATTATAAGACTGTGAACTGTCCCTTTAACACTAAAATGAATGAAATTAAGGATGGCCACTCAGGGCCCATAGACACCCAACTTAAAACAAGACTTACACTTGAGTCATCTGCTTCTAGTCTCTTTGAATGTTGCATTTTAGGTACCCAAAGCACCAAAAGCAAATCCATTTACAGAAATCATTTGATATCTGGCTCAAGCAGTTTGATCACTATGGTTTTATGTAACCCAAAGTGTCTAACAAAAAAATTGTTTCTGCCCGGTCTCGAACCGGGGACCTTTCGCGTGTGAGGCGAACGTGATAACCACTACACTACAGAAACTTCATGTATGGTGGTATTTGGAAATCTGCTCTTCATGATAAAGCAGAGTATTTGAATGGCTAATTTCATACCATTTTTATTTCTTTAAATGAGCACTGAAAAAAATGTATTGTTTTTTTTTAATAGGTATAGATTTGATATAGGTTTCCACAATCAAAATAGAAGATGTTTCAATTTGTCACCTTCTAGGCAGTAAGCACTGTTGGTTATGGTTACATAAGAAATAGTTGTTTGTTAAACATAGAAATATAAATCCTTTCATTAATCAAAAGAATATATAAGTAATATTTTCCATGGAACATTATCCTAACAATGCTTTTATGAATGTAGATCATAATGGGACAACATCACTTAGGGCTAAACTCCACAGCGCAACGTCTTCAGATATGATGCGCTAAGAAGAAGCGCATGTGACAAGATAGATGTTTGTCTATGAGGTGACTGACTGCCATATTTGTGTAGCAATTAGCATTACAAACTCTAACTGACAGGCTGAGAAGATATAGTTGAATTGGCAAAACAGTCAGGTTTAGGAACTTTAAAGGGCATGTAAATGCAAAAAAATAAAATCCCATCTTTGCTTTCTTTAATGAAAAGGAAACATATCTCCAATATACTTTAATTAAAAAATGTGCACCATTTTTATAAGAAACCTGACTGTATGCAGTGAAATTCTTCCTTCATTTACTGGTGTGGATAGGAATTGTCAGATGGTCCCTAACAATCATACTTATGAAGAGCAGGGGGAGCCCCCACCTTACTTCTCAGCCATGCAGAACTCAAGCTGCTTTGTTTATGACGATCCCAAAGCAGCCCAGACCACACTGAGCATGTGCACAGTCTTAGTCTTGCAAAGATGTTTAACAAAGTTACAAGATGATGACCCCCTGTAGCCAACTTTGAAATTATTTGTTTGATTAGGCTTGTGGTGCAGTAAGTTCATGTTTATATTTAGTATTCAAAATACAGCATTTCTAGCCTTATTCTATTTTAGACTTTACATGCCCTTTAAGTAGCAATTACTAACAAAATTACAACTATCAGTGAAAAATGATCAACATGACCCATGGGCAACTTTTAGTGTAGATTAATATTTTGAAAAGAAAATGTTTAGTATCAGTATCACTTAAATATTTAAGTAATATTTTCCATGGAACAGAATGCTAACAATGCTTTTATGAATGCAGAACATAACGGGACAAAATCCCTTTAAGATGAACTCCAAGGTGCAACGTCTTCAGATCTGACGCACTGAGAGGAAGAGCATGCGAAAAGATGGATGAATATAATGTAAGTAATAGAAATATCTCACCTACAAACTGCATGTATATGACACGACTGGCAGATGAAGACACAACATATGGAGTTTGCAACCGACAGTCATGTTGTGTCAGATACATGCAGTTTGTGGGTGAGATATTTATATTACTTACATTATATTCGGTGCATCCATCTTGTCGCATGCACTTCCTCTCAGTGCGTCGGATTGAGTTCAGCCCTAAAAGACCTCACATTAGTAAAGTATGGTTACTCCTGCTCTAGTGTCCAAATTGAAGGTGTTTTTGTTTAGACTTTTTAACAAATGTAGAAAAACTTGGGAAGAATTACAGAAAAGATGAGGTATTTTAAAATGTTATACATTTAATATGATTCAAATTAATTTAAAATTCCTGAAAATCAGCACTAGTAAGTATAAAATATTGCGAAGGTAAAGATTAACAAGACTCGAAAAAGAAAAGGAAGGTTGTTACATAAGTGGGGAGAAAAGTAGACGCCCAACGTGGGGCTCGAACCCACGACCCTGAGATTAAGAGTCTCATGCTCTACCGACTGAGCTAGCCGGGCAGATGTGATGCATTTGGAGCCTCCTGGGCAGATGTTATTAACTCTCACTTTAAAGTGATACTAGACCTGTGTTTTTTAAAATGTGCCTGAAATGGGCTAAAAAATAAACTAACTGTACCTTTTAACCTTTATACTGCCAAGAACGTAGCTCCTACTTTGTGGAATAAAAAGGCTTTAAGCACCAGGAACGTAGGAACTTATGTTTTTCAGAAGAAGTCCTTGCACGCCGTACTTTCTGCTTCAAATTATTGTGGAGCGGTGCTGGATGCCTTTAAACCCCCTAGGCAATGAGCATACTCACCTGTCATGCTGACCTGTCCCTCTGATAGTCACCTAAATGACCCCAAATCACAGAGATGTCATCAATAGGGATGTAGCGAACGTCGGAAAAAATGTTCGTGAACATATTCGCGAACTTGCGTCAAAAATGCGAACGGTTCGTGAACGTCACAAACCCCATAGACTTCAATGGGAAGGCGAATTTTAAAAGCTAGAAAAGACATTTCTGGCCAGAAAAATTATTTTAAAGTTGTTTAAAGGGTGCAACGACCTGGACAGTGGCATGCCAGAGGGGGATCAAGGGCAAAAATGTATCTGAAAAATACATTGTTGACACAGCACTGCGTTTTGTGCTGTAAAGGGCAGAAATCACACTATGTCACTAAGGTGATGTTTCTGGACACGGAATGTGAAAAAGCTCACACAGCTAGGTGGCACTTGGTTAAAGACTGGGCAAACAATGCCTGCAAGGGCAACGTATACAGTAGTGGATACGGAATATATTATTGCTGCTGTAAAAAGATCACTCAGGTGATGTTTACGGACACGGAATTATTATTGTTATTTAGACAGAATGTTAAAAACCTCACACAGCTAGGTGGCAGTTGTTTGAAGAACACACTGGGCAAACAATGCCTGCAAGGTCAATGTATACACTACAGCAGTGGATACGGAATATATTATTGCTGCTTGGAAAACGTCACTCAGGTGGTTTTTCTGGAGACGGTATTATTATTGATATTTAGACAGAATGTGAAAAAGCTCAGACAGCTAGGTGGCAGTTGTTTGAAGAACACACTGGGCAAACAACAATGCCTGCAAGGTCAACGTATACACTACAGCAGTGGATACGGAATATATTATTGCTGCTTGAAAAACGTCACTCAGGTGGTGGTTCTGGAGACGGTATTATTATTGATATTTAGACAGAATGTGAAAAAGCTCAGACAGCTAGGTGGCAGTTGTTTGAAGAACACACTGGGCAAACAACAATGCCTGCAAGGTCAACGTATACACTACAGCAGTGGATACAGAATATATTATTGCTGCTTGAAAAACGTCACTCAGGTGGTGTTTCTGGAGACGGTATTATTATTGATATTTAGACAGAATGTGAAAAAGCTCACACAGCTAGGTGGCAGTTGTTTGAAGAACACACTGGGCAAACAATGCCTGCAAGTGCACTACTATTGGTGCACTACTATGAAGAACAGCAAACAGCACTGGACACGTTAAAGAACAGTAAGATAAGTAAAATAAAAAAATATATATATATTAAAAAAAAAAATTACTCTGGTTGGTGCTGAACTACTAGGAGCAGCACACCAGTCCCACTCCCCAACACAGCTAGACTAATAGCACTGGGCTCCTATAGTAGCAAAGTAAAAAAACAAAAAAGAAAATAAAAGCAGTCCTTACAAGGACTATTGGGTTACAGGCAGCAGTCAGCACTCAGCAGATGAGATCAGAAGCAGTGCCCACAGCAGCTACATACAGAGCACTGCAGTAGAAGGTAGATTACTACTAGTCAGCAAAGCTAACTAACCTAAACTCACTGTCCCTCAAATCCCTGCAGAGTTCTGTCCCTACAATACAGAGCAGTATCAAGTAGATTACTAGCCAGCAAAGTTACTATCAACTGTCCCTCAAATCACTAACAGCTCTCTCCCTACACTCAGGGCCGCCATCAGAAATCGCAGGGCCCCATACGACAAAATTTTTCTGGGCCCACCATAAGCCTCACCTACAGGTCCACCCACCACCACACAGTAAAAAAAAAAAAAAAAACATTGGTGGCAAGGGTTCCCACATGTTTGTGGTCAGGGGCCCCCATAAAAAAAATTGTGGTCAGGGCCCCCCATTAAAAAATATATTTGTGGACAGGGCCCCCCCATTAAAAAAAACATTTGTGATCAGGGGCCCCCATAGAAAAACATTTGTGGTCAGGGCCCCCCATAAAAAACATTTATGGTCAGGGCCCCCCATTAAAAAATATTGGTGGCTAGGCCCCACACAACAGGGACCACAAAGGGTTACCTTTAAGGGTTCCCGGCCATGTTGCACTTACTTCATTAGTGTAGCCCACCTGCTGTAAGTGAGCTGCCAACTACAAAAGGGAGGCGGGGAGCACAGGTGGCTGCATCTTCTTCCCTTATCGGTCACAAAATTTCAAGTCCCAGTAAAGCTGCATGGTGATTGGATGGGCTGGAGGGGAAGTTCAAACCTCAGCTATCCAATCCCTGAGCAGCTCAACCGAGACTTAAACTCTGTGACCAATCTCAGAAAGCAGGGGGGGCGGTAAATCAAGTAAGTGTGGCATGGTGGGGCCCCCCTTACCCTCGGGGCCCCCTACAACTCTCCCCCCTGTACCCCCCTGATGGCTGCCCTGCCTACACTAGCTCTTCCAAGCACACACAGGCAGAATGAAAAAACGCTGCAGGGCTTCAGTTTATATATGGAAGGGGAGTGGTCCAGGGGGTGTGGGGGTGGTCCAGGAGGGAGAGCTTCCTGATTGGCTGCCATGTATCTGCTGGTCTGGGGGAGAAATGGCAAAAAAAAGCGCCAGCTAAGGCGAACCCAAATTGGCGAACGTCGCGCGACGTTCGCGAACATTCGGCGAACGCGAACAGTCGATGTTCGCGCGAACTAGTTCGCGGGCGAACAGTCTGCGACATCCCTAGTCATCAAGATGCGGCAGCTACAGGAGTATTTAAGAGCCTCCCCCTCACCCTGGATGTCATGGAGTGTTCCTGCTGCCAGCTGTCATCCAGTGCCAGTCGAGATCTGCCTTGTCAGCACTTTTTCACACTTATTACACACATATAACACACTTACTGTTTTTGTCTACTTTTACTATTTTTGTAGTTTTTTAAATTTTCCCACTTAGCTTGCATACACTTAGGGGCAGATTTACCAAGGGTCGAATATCGAGGGTTAATTAACCCTCGATATTCGACTAGGAATTGAAATCCTTCGACTTCGAATATCGAAGTCGAAGGATTTAGCGCAGAAAATTCGATCGAACGATCAAAGGATTATTCATTCGATCGAACGATTTAATCCTTCGAATCGAACGATTCGAAGGATTTTAATCCAACGATCGAAGGAATATCCTTCGATCAAAAAAACTTAGGCAAGCCTATGGGGACCTTCCCCATAGGCTAACATTGACTTCGGTAGCTTTTATCTGCCGAACTAGGGGGTCGAAGTTTTTTTTAAAGAGACAGTACTTCGACTATCGAATGGTCGAATAGTCGAACGATTTTTAGATTTAGTGAATCGGCCCCTTACACATACATACAAACACACACACATATACATACACACACCTTTTGCAAGTGTGCACACATAATATATTTTTACTTTGCCTTTATTTTCTATATTCAGCCTTTTGCCATAAAAACTGTTTATTTGACTGTTTTTTGTATATCATTGAACTGATATATTTCATTGCACTTTCTGTGATTTTATTGTATTTTTAGCTTTGTTTTGCTGTTTATTTACTGGTTTTGCTTATTCTTGAATTATATTAAATGAAATTTTTATTGCTTTCTTTACACTTATTTTGCTAGTGATCAGATATTCACGCATCATAATCATTGTTTTATCACATTGTCAGTGATTTTATTGTGGTTTCAGTTGTGTTTTGCTATTCTGATTGTAACAGATTTTTCCTGATTGTTCTTGATTGTATCTGCTGAATTTTCAGTTCTGTGTTGGTCTTTATTTTCAGTGGTTTCATTTATTATTACAGTCCTGTCATAGTTTGACTAGTGATCAGGTACTCAACCAAATTACACAAAATAATTACTGATCAGTTGGTTTAAGATTGAAGTTATTGATTTTTATTATATGTAGATTTTGAGTTATTTAAGTTCTTTTGCTTTTTATTCAGCGGCTCTTCAGTTTGCGATTTCAGCAATCTGGTTGCTAAGGTCCAAATTACCCTAGCAACCATGCATTGATTTGAGTAAAGGTGGCCATACACGGGGCGATAAAAGCTGCCGACAGCTTATTGGCCCGTGTATGGGGGCCCCCGACGGGCTTCCCTGATCGAGATCTGGCCGAAAGTCGGCCAGATCTCGATTGGATGGTTTTAAAAATCCTGTCGGATCGCGGCCGCATTCGTTGATGCGGTCCCGCGATCCGACCGCCCGTTTACGAATGCTAGGATCCGATAATTGGGCCCTAGGGCCCACGATCGGATCTGCCCGATATTACCCACTTCAAGGTGGGCATATCGGAGGGAGATCCACTCGTTTGGCGACATCGCCAAACGAGCGGATCTATCCATGTATGGCCACCTTAAGAGACTGGAATATGAATAGGAGAGGCCTGAATAGAAAGATGATTTATAAAAAGTAGCAATAACAATAAATATGTAGCTTTGCAGAGCATTTGTTTTTCAGATGGGGTCAGTAACCCCCATTTAATTCAGAGCTTTCTGGATAATGGGTCCAGATAAATACCCTGCTCTCACTTTTTATGCTGGTTCAAGTCATTATAACTGTTTATCAAACTTTAATAAATGGATGCTATCGTTTTCTATAGTTGATCAGTATAAGATGTATTTTGAAAAAGGTGCCGTGACCCGGATTCGAACCGGGGTTGCTGCGGCCACAACGCAGAGCACAAACCACTATACGATCACGGCGAGCTATATCAATTGACGAAATAATGAATGGAGACAGAAAGCACATGACAATAACATGTCCCCATGTTGGTCTGTAAAACCCGCAGAATTAGTGTGACAGGCTTCTCACCCAACTACATCAGGAGACCTTTGCCTCTTTAGTAGCTTATTGGGTTCAGGCTTCTGAAATCAGAATTCATTTTGAAAAAAAGATTTGCAGGCCACAGGGCATTCTGTATAGTGTGTATATTGCATGATATCATGTATAAAAGTTTGATCATTCTTTAGCTTGTTTGCTCTTTATATTCAGGCATGGTATGGCCATATGGGGCAACATTTCTGAGGGCTTCCATTGGGGCAGAGAGGAGGGACTGTTGTACGAGGTCCTGTCAAATCTTATTCCAATGGCGACCTGACCAGAGAGCATATGTAGGTACAAACATGCACCGAGTCTAGTAACCCATAGCTACAATAGCATTGACTGGGGGGATGATATGGAGCCAATGTTTGTGCATGTTATGATATTGTCATTATTACAAGTCTTTTTGTATTTATGTTCCTGACACAAACACAAACTTGCACTAGGGGCAATTGTATTGTAATATAAAAGGCCCTACATCTTCAGCATGAGAAAAGCACAATCACACACACTGCAGCAACAATGGGACATCTGTATTCTTTTTGCTTGGGGAATTATGTTTGCAAGTAGCCCAGCAATTATTTGAATTCTTTGTGGCATGATATATGAATGTGATGCTAGCTAGCTTAAAGGGATTGTTTTCATTATAAGACTGTGAACTGTCCCTTTAACACTAAAATGAATGAAATTAAGGATGGCCACTCAGGGCCCATAGACATCCAACTTAAAACAAGATTTACAGTTGAGTCATCTGCTTCTAGGCTCTTTGAATGTTTTAGGTACCCAAAGCACCAAAAGCAAATCCATTTACTTGCACAGAAATCATTTGATAACTCTGGCTCAAGCAGTTTGATCTCTATGGTTTTATGTAACCCAAAGTGTCCAATGTGTTATTAGCCATAAACCTATGCAGGTGCAGATTAACTTCCAGGAAGACTCGATCATGGACTCTCACTAGGTCTGCACACAATCTACCCCCTTTTCATGCTACTGTGCCCTTTAAACTGTAAGCTCCAAACAACCTCCCTGAGATTGCCCTTATGCTAATACACTATTGTATCTGTGGCACATGGATAGTTTTGACTGCACTGACCTGTTTCTGGTTCCCCAGAAATTTGCAACATATAACAATCCTGTTGCTTCTAAACTACAGCTCCCATCTCCCTAAACTTTTCACTTTATAAAAGCACACAGCTCAGGGTTATAAGAAAATACACATCATAAAGACAACTTTTGACACTCCTTGTGAAGCAAAATTAAAACATGACAGAATTCTGCACTGGTTTAGATGCTACAGAACTGGAACTGAATTATGTTTGTTGCAGTCCTGTTACACAAGGAAGACCATAAATTGTACATATGGTGCTTATCTTATTTGGCTTAACTGTATAACCAATTATCTACATATCTGGCGTTGGTGGTATAGTGGTGAGCATAGCTGCCTTCCAAGCAGTTGACCCGGGTTCGATTCCCGGCCAACGCAGATACAGTTTTTGTTCCATTTTGAGTCAAAACAAAGTAAGTTGTTATTTGCTTTTCATACTAGATGATGTCTATTTTGCATTGCATAGATAATGTGTTTATATATACTTGCATTTATTGCATAGACTGTCTAAAGAAATTTGTTAAAAATTGACAAATAAACTAGGAATTAGTGATGAGTGAAACTCTTTTTGTTTCCTAATTGTGTTCCATTTTGAGTCAAAACAGTAAGATGATGTCTATTTTGATTGCATAGATAATGTGTTTATAAATACTTGCATTTATTGCATAGACTGGCTAAATAAATTTGTTAGAAATTGACTAATAAACTACGAAGTAATGAGTGATGAGTAAAACTTTTCACCATAAAAGTAATGGGCATAGACTGTAATGGGTGAAAAAAATTGTATCCCAATTTGTCGCCCATAGACTGCAATTCATTTCTGAAAATTTTTGAAAAACACATCAGTTTCGCCCATCACTACTAAGAATGTATCATCTTTCTTTGTATGTTGTGCACCACAGTTGTCAGAAAAATAGGCAGCGTTGTTGACAATGGAGAGAAAAAAAATGTTAAAACTAACCTTCATTTTGAATTGTGTCTTTATTATGGGAACAGAAATGAATGAAATGAAGAATGGCTCATAGCCATGCAATCCAAGACTCTTCCCTACAAGCCTTTTGCTTGAGTTGTCTGCTTTCAGATGCAGAAGACACATTGTGATTAAACAATAAATTTTTCTATATTGCTTCTATATTGCTATATTGCGAAGGTAAAGATTTGCCAGACTTGAAGTAGAAAAGGATGGTTGTTATATAAGTGGGGCTTGAACCCACGACCCTGAGATTAAGAGTCTCATGCTCTACCGACTGAGCTAGCCGGGCAGATGGTTCGTGTTTGGATCTCCATCTTCTTGACTCTTTGGCAGCAAGCTCTTAAACTTTATTGTAACTGTACATAACCCCCTGTTTGTTCTATAGTGCCAGAGCCCTGCATAAAAAAAAGGTTTTTTTTAAATAAACTTGATTGGGTTTGTTTCTATTCAATGTTTGTAAATAGGGGTCAGTATGTAGTATGATGAGAACATCTAAAATTGTGATGACTCATAAGTCATCAGTGGGTGCAATTTTGAGTGACAACCATTATATGATCATGGTGACCCCTTGTACTTACTGTTCATTGTTAATGAAATATGATCAAATTTAAAACAAGGATGAAAATGTGCTGTGACCCGGATTTGCTGAGTATTAACCACTATATGATCACGGCAAGTGTTGACTTTGGGGTTGATTCGGACATTTGGCCATGTGTTTTTTCCCTTTTTTTGTTGAAACCAATTGGTGGCAGTTTACATATTCTAATTGGAACCATGTAGCAATTTGTGTACTATAAGAATGGGACTTTGACTTTGCTCCCAGAACTGCTTAATTGGTTGTTCCAGGATTATTTAATTAAGCAAGTAATGATACTTTGTTCTACATGTAGCATTTTACTGCCCTTTGGAATTTTACAACTCTCCTAAGTGTTGGAGAGAAGGAATTGCATCTTTATATCACAGCATTCTGTGTCTGCACTAAATATAAAACCTGATTGGGTTTGTTTCTATTCAATGTTTGTAAATAGGGGTCAGTATGTAGTATGATAATAGTAGGTGCAATTTTGAGTGGTAGCCATTATATGATCATGGTGACCCCATGTACTTACTGTTCATTGTTAATGAAATAGTATCAAATTTTAGAACAAGGGTGAATCCCTCCAATCCATCCAATGGCACCAATTGGCATAAATATAAATGGGTTGTTCACCTCTGAGTTAAATTTTGGTATGATATAGGGAATGATATATTCATACCCCCAACTGTCCCGCTTTTAGCTGCCTGTTCAACTGTCCCAGATAGTGGAGTTAAAGTCCCACGTCCCTGTGGGTTCTCTTTCACTCTTTCTAGGTTTTTTGCCGCAGTCTGGCGACAAGAGACATCGGTGACGTCACAAGCTCCATGAGATGCCGAGGAGAGAGGGCAGTGAGCTGAGGAGGGAATTGGAAGGGGTGGGAGGATTATAGGTTTTTTCTCCAGCAGCACAGAGTGTGGTTGGATTGGTCTGCACCAGCACTCGACCTATTCATTCTACAGTAGCCTGCAGGCGCTTGTGCTCTGCACTGGAAAAGTGCCCGCTCCTCCCCAACACTGCTGTTTCAGAAGAGTTAAGGTTACGAGTCACAACCTAAACACTCACATCACCTGCCTTCTTCTTTGACTCCCGCCCCCCAGAAGGGAATGTCAAAATGCAGATTTGTGATCTGTTCTCTAAGGGCAGTGACACACCAGGAGATTAATCACTAGCAATAAATCTCCTGCACTCTCCAGTAAGGCTTAAGCTGGCCACAGACGCAAAGATCCGATTGTACAAATTAATGTACAATCGGACTTTCCCATCTCCTGACCCACCACTAACCATTCAGATCAAATAAAGTAGTAAAAGAACAGATCAGCCGATGTTCTACCCCTGACAGCAATTGTATGATAGTTATGTCTGACAAAGCTGGTGACAGTCTCCCACTAAAAATCTTACGATCGGCAATACACACAGAGATATTATCGGCAGCCGACAGAAATGTTCTAACCTAAAAAACCTAAATTGTACAAATCCTTGATTCGTTCGATCGGATCTTTGGTCTATGGCCAGCTTTAGTCCACACCAGGCGATTCTGGGAGATTTAGCGCCCTGGCGACTAATCGCCTCTTCTTTGAGGCGACTAATCTCCCTGAACCAATTCCTCTTCTCCTGCGCCGGCTTTAATAAGAGTTGCCTGCGTTATGACACACGCGGCGCTTCGTTTTCCTCATAAAGAAACTTCGGAAAACTAGCATGTAGTTGTTACCAGGGCTGTATTAAATGTGTGGTTCATCGATAAGTTAACTTTTAGTATGTTACAGAATGGCAAATTCTAAGCAACTTTTCAGTTGGTCTTCATTATTTATATTCTATAGTTTTTTAATTAAATACCTACTTCTGCTGACTCTTTCCAGCTTTCAAATGGGGGTCACTGACCCTATCTAAAAACACATGCTCTGTAAGGCTTCACATGTATTGTTCTGCTACTTTTGTATTCCTCATCTTTCTATTCAGGCCTCTCCTATTCATATTCCAGTCTCTTAGTCAAATCAGTGCATGGTTGCTAGGGTAATTTGTACCCTAGCAACCAGACTGCTGAAATTGCAAACTGGAAAGCTGCTGAATAAAAAGCTTAATAAGTCAAAAATCACAAATAATAAAAAATTAAAACTAATTGTAAATTGTCTCAGAATATCACTCTCTACATCATACTAAAAGTGAATTTGAAGGTGAACAACCCCTCTAATATATAGGCACCTAATGGCATGTGCCTAGGTTTGTGGCTTTAGGGAGGTGGCTCTTGTTTTCCAGTATAACTGTTTCTTTGACAGCTTAACTCTTGAATCTGATATTCTGACCACTGACGGTTTTTTCATTGAGTTTCACAGTTGTGTTTAATTGATGTGATTTTATTCCAGCGGTTTCCTTGCCATGCTTTTTGTTGCACTTTTTAGCATAGCTTTGCATATTGCTAGTTTGGAGTAGAAAGACCTTTATGCATTTTGGATTGTGTAAAGAAAGGTGCTTTTTGTGGAAGCTGAATTGCCAGTCAAGAAAATTCCTGTGCACTATTGTCATGTTAGGGTCCCTACAGGCCACATACTTTGGTATTCATATTTTTTTATCTTTGTATGTAAGAATCTGTGTAAGGTAAATGCAGTAAATTCCAATATATTAGGAAGATATTTAGAAACGTTATAAAAGCTGCTACATTTAGGGAAGCTTTGCAGTTAGATCTAAGCAAGGTATGCAGGCATGAATGTGAATGTTTGTGATAAATGGGAGTGACTTATGAGGGAGTGGCCATAAAGTGGGTGTGGCCAAAAATGTTGCCGCGCTACACGTGCCAGAATTTTTAATCCCTCTTTCTTAATCTCAAATGTTGGGAGGTATGATATATTGAGACACTTTGCAATTGGTTTTCATGTTTTACGGAAACCTTATCGAAATGTTTATGTATTTTGAGTAGTGATGGGCGAATTTATTCGCCAGGCGCGAATTCGTGCACAACATTTTCTCGCCTTCCCTCCCCCGCCCATTGGTACAAAGGCCACACATACACAACTGCTAAAAAAATTAGAGCCCCCTATAAGTTAAAGAGTATAAACATTGGTGGCCACATCCCCCTACAAGTTATAAAAAAACATCAGTTGCCAGCCCCCCTCCCCCTACAAGATATAAAAAAAAGAAATTGGTGGCCAGGACACCTTAAAGCTATATTTAAAAAAATGCAGTCCAGGGCCCCTACAAGTTATATTTAAAAAATTGTTGGCCAGGGTTATAAAAAGTTATGAAAAACAAACAAACAAACATTGGGCATTGATGAACCAGACTCATACAAGTAATTAAAATAAGAACATTGATGGCCAGGGCCCCTACAATTTATATAAAAAGAATTGGTGGCCAGGGCCCCTATAAGTTATAAAAAATTGAAGCTTAAGGCCGCAAAACAAAGGGCATGTTAAACTGAAGGTAAAAAAATATATATTTTTCAGTCATCCTGTTGTATCTAAAAATGCATGCTAATTTTTTACCTCTAAATCCATAATCATATGTTTGCATTTCAAGTGTTTCTTGTCTGCTCTTAGTTAAATTTGGGGCTGTATTTACATAGCGGTCATCCCTAGGCCCACTGCTGTTCACTGCCCCATCCCCTCCCCTTTATTCATTCAAATTTTCATCATTGGGATCAATAGGGACCCGGAGATTGGAGCAAGGAAAATTTAAAATACTGTCGTATCTCCTGTGCATCCCCAGTGTTTTTGAATCAAAGTGGGTGTGGTTGAACAGTAAACCCCCTAAAATCCTGCCGCCATAGGCCCGGGCCTTGGTGGCCTTTCCCCAAATCCAGGGCTGGTTAAATTAAGAGGGATCAATTTTTCTCCCCAAAGCTCAGGCAACAGACTAGCTTTTCATGCACACAGCACTAAAAGGTAAAGAAAGTAGCATTCATATGCCCCAGTGGCCTAATGGATAAGGCACTGGCCTCCTAAGCCAGGGATTGTGGGTTCGAGTCCCATCTGGGGTGAACACTTTATTATCTTGAGTGTGGTCATTTAGAAACGTTTGGAGACCATTTTCCTTGATAATAAAAAGAGTCATCAGTATCTCTTTAAATTCATTATTTTAATGCTTTACTTTAAACATGTCAATACTTAGTGGAGTCTATAAAATCTATGCACCTTCTGCCCATCTTTCTTCAATGGGTTTGAGATTTGCTTCTATGTGTTAGTAACTCTGTCCTACTCTATTTTTTTTAGAGGTATTTGGATCTTGCTTTTTTATTTTGATATTTTCTGTGCCTAATGTTTCCATTAAATGAGATATCTGTCCCCTTAAAACTGCTGGCTTCACACAATATTCTACTGTCTGGATTAAAATCCAGTTGAGGAATTGAGGTTTATGCCTCAAAACAAAGGGCAATTTAAACTGAAGATACATTTTTTTTTAACTTTTTCAGTATTCCTGTTGTATGTAAAATGCATGCAAATGTTTGGCCTCTAAAACCATAATGATATGTTTGCATTTCAAGTGTTTCCTATCTGCTCTAAGTTAAATAAAGAGGGATCAACTTTTCTCTCCAAACTCAGGCAACAGACTTGCTTTAATGGACACAGCACTAAAAGTTGAAAGATTGCATGTTCTCATGCCCCAGTGGCCTAATGGATAAAATGTAGGTTTCCTAAGCCAGGGATTGTGGGGTTGAGTCTCATGTGGGGTAATAGAAGAAGGGATTCTTGTAAGTCTCAAGTACTTATGAAACATTAGCCCTGTAAAAATAAGGCAGGAAAACCAAAGCACAGATTTATCAGCTTGAATGTGGTTGTTTAGACTTATCTGCAGGCCATGTTCCCTGGTTATAAAAACATGTCAAACTCTTCTTAGTATTTCATATCCATCATTGTTATCACCCACTTCACTTGAAATTCACATTTTACCATAGTTACATATAGTTACATAGTTAAGTTGGGCTGAAAAAGACTAAAATCCATCAAGTTCAACTTCTCCAAATGAAACCCAGTTGCACATACATACACACTTTCACACCAACATCTCCACATACTCACATAAAATACCAATATCTATACTAATTGTAGGTTTTGGTATCAGAATAGCCTATAGTTATTATGCTTTTTGAAGAAATCATCCAAACCTACGTGCCCTCTTGAGTGTGCTGCCATTTTTAGGCAGCACTTGAGGCAAAGCGCATTCTGCAAGTCTTTGCACTCCAAAAAATTATATAGCAGTGCAACCAATATGTTATTTAAATGCTAATGTAACGTAAAAACATATCTCTCCCTGGTGGTCTAGTGGTTAGGATTCGGCGCTCTCACCGCCGCGGCCCGGGTTCGATTCCCGGTCAGGGAAGAAGCTTTTACTCACTGCCTCCTCATTTCAATGTAAGAAATGAATTTGTATACTAGTATAGAAACAATGATTCTAAAGAAGGTTAAACCATCAACCAAATAGGAAGCACTCAAAATAAACTTAGAACTTTGATAACTGTCTCTTCACTGTTTGATAATTATACCGCTGAGTCACTAAGTCATTCTCTTTCTCATCCTCTCATGCTTTTCTCTGTCCGGACTGATCGATGACTTGTCTACCAACAGCTGCCCCTGTCAAACATGGAATCTACAGCTGCTGTACTCATCTTATGCAGACCAAAAAATAGGCCAAATTCAGTGGAGTAACAAGTTAGCTAGTTAGAGTTAATGTAATATATTTGCATGGTTCCATAGTTATGTTGGGTTGAAAAAAGACCAAAGTCCATCAAGTTTAACTCTTTCAAATGAACTCCAGTGGATATACCCACACTCATATCAACCAACCTATACACTCACATAAACTATATATACCAATATATACTAACTGTGGATTTTAGTATCATAATAGCTTTGGATCTTATGCGTGTCCAAGAAATCATCCAAGCCACTCTTAAAGGCATTAATAGAATCTGCCATGAAAACATCAGCCACCATGGCATTCCACAACCTCACTGTCCTCCCCATGAAGAACCCTGTACTCATCATCAAACATAAATTCTGTTCCTCTAGTCTAGAGGAGTGGCCTTTGGTGTGTTGATCATTTTAATGAGAAAAAAAAATCTTCTTTATGCAAATTCCAAGGCACCCACGAATAGTTTTAAATACTTTTTTCGCACCATATAAGACAATAATCCACAGATCCATCTTAATTTATGAAACATCCAATACACTACCATTTAATGCATAACTCACATTTATATATTAAATCCTTCAGCCAGTTCTCTATCCAAATATAAACTATGTTCCAGTCCAATATTCCTTAATTTTACCAGTAACCTTCTGTGTGGTACTGTATCAAATTCTTTAGCAAAGTCTAAGTAGATCACATCCACTGTCATCCCAGAGTCAAGTTTCCTGCTCATCTCCTCATAAAAGGCAATTCAATTAGTCTGGCAAAATCTGTTATGCAAAAAAAACCATGCTGCCAAAAACTCATAGTATTATGATTTGCAATTAAGTTATACCCCTTCGTAAAGCTTTCCAACCACCGGCGTCCGGTTAACCAGCCTATAGATTTGAAGCTGACAACAGGACTCCTTTTTTAATATTGGCACCACATTAGCATTTCACCAGTCAGCACCATGCCAGATCTCAATGAATGAAGGAAAGAGATTTAGCAATCACAGTGCTAAGCACGTTTAGTACTCTGGGATGAACACCATCTGGTCCCAGACTAATAAAGTCTGAAATATACCAAAATCCAGTTTTGTAATTGAGGTTGAATGATGCAAAGCAAACCAAGACGGCATTATGTTGTTGTATGTTTAAATGCATGCTAATTTTTCTCCTTAGAAACCATAATATGTTTCAAGTATTGCCAGTCTGCTTTCAAGTACCTGGAGTTTTCAGTTTCTGTTTAACCTTTGAATAACAATAGGTGTAAAAGAAAATGTTTGCATTTCTCAAGTAAAACACTTATAAACCAAAAATAACGAGTATGGTTGACATAAAAGTCTTAAAAGCTCAACAGTTGCAAGTTTACTTTTTTGAACAGTCAAGTCTCTATTTGTATCCAGTATAAACTAAATGATAAAGTTTCATGCTAGAACATTTTTCAAGGATAACAACCTGTACCTCAATGCCAACAAATTTGTTTCTGCCCGGTCTTGAACCGGGGACCTTTCGCATGTTAGGTAAATGTGATAACCACTACACTACAGAAACTTCATGCATGTCACACTTTACATATCTGCTCTCCATGATAAAGCAATGATAGAGTATTTGAATGATTAATTTCATACAATTTTTATTTCTTTACATTAGCACTGAAATTTTTTCCGTTTTTGAATAGGTATAGATTTGATTTTCACAATCAAAATAGAAGATGTTTCATTTTGTCACCATCTAGGCAGAAAGCACTGTTGTTTACGGTTACATAAGAAATAGTTGTTTGTTAAACATAGAAATATCAATTATTTCATGAATCAATATAATATTTAAGTAATATTTTCCATGGAACAGAATGCTAACAATGCTTTTATGAATGTAGAACATAACGGGACAAAATCCCTTTAAGATGAACTCCAAGGTGCAACGTCTTCAGATCTGACGCACTGAGAGGAAGAGCATGCGAAAAGATGGATGAATATAATGTAAGTAATAGAAATATCTCACCTACAAACTGCATGTATATGACACGACTGGCAGATGAAGACACAACATATGGAGTTTTCAACCGACAGTCATGTTGTGTCAGATACATGCAGTTTGTGGGTGAGATATTTATATTACTTACATTATATTCGGTGCATCCATCTTGTCGCATGCACTTCCTCTCAGCGCGTCGGATTGAGTTCAGCCCTAAAAGACCTCACATTAGTAAAGCATGGTTACTCCTGCTCTAGTGTCCAAATTGAAGGTGTTTTTGTTTAGACTTTTTAACAAATGTAGAAAAACTTGGGAAGAATTACAGAAAAGATGAGGTATTTTAAAATGTTATACATTTAATATGATTCAAATTAATTTAAAATTCCTGAAAATCAGCACTAGTAAGTATAAAATATTGCGAAGGTAAAGATTAAAAAGACTCGAAGAAGAAAAGGAAGGTTGTTACATAAGTGGGGAGAAAAGTACACGCCCAACGTCGGGCTCGAACCCACGACCCTGAGATTAAGAGTCTCATGCTCTACCGACTGAGCTAGCCGGGCAGATGTTGTGTACTTGGAGCCTCCTGGGCAGATGTTATTAACTCTCACTTTAAAGTGATACTAGACCTGTGTCTAAACAATAAACTAACTGTACCTTTTAACCTTCATACTGCCAAGAACGTAGCTCCTACTTTCTGGAATAAAAAGGCTTTAAGCACCAGGAACGTAGGAACTTATGTTTTTCAGAAGAAGTCCTTGCACGCTGTACTTTCTGCTTCAAATTATTGTGGAGCGGTGCTGGATGCCTTAAAACCCCCTAGGCAATGAGCATACTCACCTGTCATGCTGACCTGTCCCTCCGATAGTCACCTAAATGACCCCAAATCACAGAGATGTCATCAAGATGCGGCAACTGCAGGGGTATTTAAGAGCCTCCCCCTCACCCTGGATGTCATGGAGTGTTCCTGCTGCCAGCTGTCATCCAGTGCCAGTCGAGATCTGCCTTGCCTGCACTCAGGTACCACCTTTTACACACTTATTATACACATATAACACACTTACTGTTTTTGTCTACTTTTACTGTTTTTGTAGTTTTTTTACATTTTTCACACTTAGCGTCCATAGACTTACACATACAAACAAACACACACACACATACATACACACACCTTTTGCAAGTGTGAACACAAAATATTTTTACTTTGCCTTTATTTTCTATATTCAGCCTTTTGCCATAAAAACTGTTTATTTGACTGTTTTTACACTAATCACTAAGTTTGATCAGATCAGATATTCACACATAATTATTGTTTTATCACATTGTCAGTGATTTTATTGTGGTTTCAGTTGTGTTTTGCTGTTCTGCTTGTAACAGATTTTTCCTGATTGTTCTTGATCTCCATTGTTCTGGATTGTATCTGCTGAATTTTCAGTTCTGTGTTGGTCTTTATTTTCAGTGGTTTCATTTATTATTACAGTCCTATCATAGTTTGACTAGTGATCTGGTACTCAACCAAATTACACAAAATAATTACTGATTGAAGTTATTGATTTTTATTATATGTAGATTTTGAGTTATTTAAGTTCTTTTGCTTTTTATTCAGCGGCTCTTCAGCTTGCGATTTCAGCAATCTGGTTGCTAAGGTCCAAATTACCCTAGCAACCATGCATTGACTTGAGTAAGAGACTGGAATATGAATAGGAGAGGCCTGAATAGAAAGATGAGTAATAAAAAGTAGCAATAACAATACATTTGTAGCTTTGCAGAGCATTTGTTTTTCAGACGGGGTCAGTAACCCCCATTTAATTCAGAGCTTTCTGGATAATGGGTTTCCGGATACCCTGCTCTCACTTTTTTTTCTGGTTCAAGTCTTTTTATCAAACTTTAATAAATGGATGCTATAGTTGTCTATAGTTGATCAGTATAAGATGTATTTTGAAAAAGATGCCTTGACCCGGATTGCTGCGGCCACAACGCAGAGTACTAACCACTATACGATCACGGCGAGCTATATCACTTGATGAAATAGCAAATGGAGACAGAAAGCACATGACAATAACATGTCCCCATGTTGGGCTTTAAAACCCGCAGAATTAGTGTGACATGCTTCTCACCCAACTACATCAGGAGACCTTTGCCTCTTTAGTAGCTTAATGGGTTCAGGCTTCTGAAATCAGAATTAATTTTGAAAAAAAGATTTGCAGGCCACAGGACATTCTTTATAGTGTGTATATTGCATGATATCATGTATAAAAGTTTGATCATTCTTTAGCTTGTTTGCTCTTTATATTCAGGCATGGTATGGCCGCATGTGGCAAAATTTCTTAGGGCTTCCATTGGGGCAGAGAGGAGGGACTGTTGTGCGAGGTCCTGTCAAATCTTATTCCAATGGCGACCCGACCAGAGAACATATGTAGGTACAAACATGCACCGAGTCTAGTAACCCATAGCTACAATAGGATTGACTGGGGGGATGATATGGAGCCAATGTTTGTGCATGTTATGATATTGTCATTATTACAAGTCTTTTTCTATTTATGTTCCTGACACAAACACAAACTTGCACTAGGGGCAATTGTATTGTAATATTAAAGGCCCTACATCTTCAGCATGAGAAAAGCACAATCACACACACTGCAGCAACAATGGGGCATCTGTATTCTTTTTGCTTGGGGAATTATGTTTGCAAGTAGCCCAGCAATTATTTGAATTCTTTGTGGCATGATATATGAATGTGATGCTAGCTAGCTTAAAGGGATTGTTTTCATTATAAGACTGTGAACTGTCCCTTTAACACTAAAATGAATGAAATTAAGGATGGCCACTCAGGGCCCATAGACACCCAACTTAAAACAAGACTTACACTTGAGTCATCTGCTTCTAGTCTCTTTGAATGTTGCATTTTAGGTACCCAAAGCACCAAAAGCAAATCCATTTACAGAAATCATTTGATATCTGGCTCAAGCAGTTTGATCACTATGGTTTTATGTAACCCAAAGTGTCTAACAAAAAAATTGTTTCTGCCCGGTCTCGAACCGGGGACCTTTCGCGTGTGAGGCGAACGTGATAACCACTACACTACAGAAACTTCATGTATGGCGGTATTTGGAAATCTGCTCTTCATGATAAAGCAGAGTATTTGAATGGCTAATTTCATACCATTTTTATTTCTTTAAATGAGCACTGAAAAAAATGTATTGTTTTTTTTAATAGGTATAGATTTGATATAGGTTTCCACAATCAAAATAGAAGATGTTTCAATTTGTCACCTTCTAGGCAGTAAGCACTGTTGGTTATGGTTACATAAGAAATAGTTGTTTGTTAAACATAGAAATATAAATCCTTTCATTAATCAAAAGAATATTTAAGTAATATTTTCCATGGAACATTATCCTAACAATGCTTTTATGAATGTAGATCATAATGGGACAACATCACTTAGGGCTAAACTCCACAGCGCAACGTCTTCAGATATGATGCGCTAAGAAGAAGCGCATGTGACAAGATAGATGTTTGTCTATGAGGTGACTGACTGCCATATTTGTGTAGCAATTAGCATTACAAACTCTAACTGACAGGCTGAGAAGATATAGTTGAATTGGCAAAACAGTCAGGTTTAGGAACTTTAAAGGGCATGTAAATGCAAAAAAATAAAATCCCATCTTTGCTTTCTTTAATGAAAAGGAAACATATCTCCAATATACTTTAATTAAAAAATGTGCACCATTTTTATAAGAAACCTGACTGTATGCAGTGAAATTCTTCCTTCATTTACTGGTGTGGATAGGAATTGTCAGATGGTCCCTAACAATCATACTTATGAAGAGCAGGGGGAGCCCCCACCTTACTTCTCAGCCATGCAGAACTCAAGCAGCTTTGTTTATGACGATCCCAAAGCAGCCCAGACCACACTGAGCATGTGCACAGTCTTAGTCTTGCAAAGATGTTTAACAAAGTTACAAGATGATGACCCCCTGTAGCCAACTTTGAAATTATTTGTTTGATTAGGCTTGTGGTGCAGTAAGTTCATGTTTATATTTAGTATTCAAAATACAGCATTTCTAGCCTTATTCTATTTTAGACTTTACATGCCCTTTAAGTAGCAATTACTAACAAAATTACAACTATCAGTGAAAAATGATCAACATGACCCATGGGCAACTTTTAGTGTAGATTAATATTTTGAAAAGAAAATGTTTAGTATCAGTATCACTTTAAGCTACAAATCACTGTTTCCCCAAGAGACCTGCTTATCTTCAGTTGTTATAATGGTTTCTTTGCTTATTTTAAATTGTTAAATTGTAAGTATCAATTCCGGCTCTCTGTCAACAGCCAGAGATTTTTTAAGTTAGAGATTTTGTCAATTTTTCTGGCATCAGATTAAACAGCAGAGTACATTTTTATAGTAGAGGTTATACATTGTGCCACCATGTGTGTGCATTGGTGGTTCAGTTGTAGAATTCTCACCTGCCACGCGGGAGGCCCGGGTTCAATTCCCGGCCATTGCATGCAGTGGTTTTAGCACATAATATCCCCTTCCTTGTGTCTGTAAGTTACCCTTCTGTTTAGGTTTGCAATCTCTATGGGACAGGTATCTCCATCTTCTTGCAACTTTGGCAGCAAGCTCTTAAACTTTATTGTAACTGTACATAACTCCCTGTTTGTTCTACAGTCCCAGGACCATCCATAAAAAAAAAGTTTTTTTTAAATTGAGCACATGATTGGGTTTGTTTCTATTCAATGTTTATAAATAGGAGTCAGTATGTAGTATGATGAGAACATCTAAAATTGTGATGACTCACTCAATTGTGATTTTATTCAGTTTAACAGTGGGTGCAATTTTGAGTGATAACCAGTTAATCAATGTTAAGTGCTTGTAAAGAACTTTTGTTATTTTCATAGGGAGGTATACCCTTTGTAAAAAATCTAGCGCCCGAACAGGGACTTGAACCCTGGACCCTCAGATTAAAAGTCTGATGCTCTACCGACTGAGCTATCCGGGCTCTGATATGCTAGCAAAAATTTACTGTTCATGTGCCCAGTGGCCTAATGGATAAGGCACTGGCCTCCTAAGCCAGGGATTGTGGGTTCGAGTCCCATCTGGGGTGAACAATTTATGATCTTGAGTGAGGTCATTTAGACACTTTTGGGGACCATTTTCCTTGATAATAAAAAGAGTCATCAGTATCTCTTTAAATTCATTATTTTAATGCTTTACTTTAAACTTATCAATACTTAGTGGAGTCTATAACATCTATGCACCTTCTGCCAATCTTTCTTCAAGGGGTTTGAGATTTGCTTCTGTGTACTCTGTCCTACTCTATTTTTCATCTTTAGAGGTATTTGGATCTTGCTTTTTTATTTTGATATTTTCTGTGCCTAATGTTTCCATTACATGAGATATCTGTCCCCTAAAACTGATGGCTTCACACAATCTTCTACTGTCTGAAATATATTAAAATCTAGTTGTGGAATTAAGGTTTTTGCCTCAAAACAAAGGGCAATTTAAACTGAAGATACTTTAACTTTTTCAGTATTCTTGTTGTATGTAAAATGCATGCAAATGTTTGGCCTCTAAAACCATAATGATATGTTTGCATTTCAAGTGTTTCCTATCTGCTCTAAGTTAAATAAAGAGGGATCAACTTTTCTCTCCAAACTCAGGCAACAGACTTGCTTTAATGGACACAGCACTAAAAGTTGAAAGATTGCATGTTCTCAAGCCCCATTGGCCTAATTGATATGATGTGGGCTTCCTAAACCAGGGATTGTGCGGTTGAGTCCCATGCAGGGTAATATTTTTATAGAGGAAGGGATTTTTGCAAGTCTTAAGTACTTATGAAACTTTAGCCCTGTAAAAATAAGGCAGGAAAACCAAAGCACAGATTTATCAGCTTGAATGTGGTTGTTTAGACTTATCTGGAGGCCATGTTCCCTGGTTATAAAAACATGTCAAACTCTTCTTAGTATTTCATATCCATCATTGTTATCACCCATTTCACTTGAAATTCACATTTTTATATGATCCAATGATTTTTATATGCATACGTCTACACTTTGAAGATATAAGAGGAAATCACTGCTTATATCAATATTGAGTTGTGTTTATAAGATCTGGGCACTTTCTGCATTGCTTTCTTCAAGCGTTTTGGGATTTGATTCTCTTTATTAGTAAAGGTGGCTATAGATGAACCAATAATATCATACAAAACTAAGTTTCGTACGTTATTCTGTGCGTGTATGACGATCTGACCGATATTGACAGAATGCGTGGATATCAATTTTAAAGCCTCCCAATCGGCCATTGTTAGTGCTGAATATTCAGATGTAGGTACAATTCTATTGTTTCTACCTGTATATCAGCTCTACACCTGTGTATTGAAATGAGCAATCTTTCCTGGAAAGAATGTAATTGTATTATCTATAGCCACCTTTACTCTGTCCTACACCATTTTCTTATCTTTAGAGTTTCTAGATTTCGCCTTTTTCATTTTGAAATATTCTGTGCCTCTTGTTTCCATGAAATGTAGTGGAATGGAAAATCTGTCCCCTTAAAACTGATGGCTTGACACAATCTTTAGTCTACCATAGTTACATAGTTAAGTTGGGCTGAAAGACTAAAATCTATCAAGTTCAACTTCTCCAAATGAAACCCAGTGCACATACATACACACATTCACACCAACATCTCCACATACTCACATAAAATACTAATATCTATACTAATTGTAGGTTTTGGTATCAGAATAGCCTATATTTATTATGCTTTTTCAATAAATCATCCAAACCTACGTGCCCATTTTTAGGCAGCACTTGAGGCAAAGTGCATTCTGCAAGTCTTTGCACTCCAAAAAGGTAATTATATAGCAGTGCAACCAATATGTTATTTAAATGTTAATGTAAAACAGAAACATATCTCTCCCTGGTGGTCTAGTGGTTAGGATTCGGCGCTCTCACCGCCGCGGCCCGGGTTCGATTCCCGGTCAGGGAAGAAGCTTTTACTCACTGCCTCCTCATTTCAGTGTAAGAAATTAATTTGTATACTAGTATAGAAACAATGATTCTAAAGAAGGTTAAACCATCAACCAAATATGAAGCACTCAAAATAAACTTAGAACTTTGATAACTGTTTGATAATTATACCGCTGAGTCACTAAGTCATTCTCTCATCCTCTCTCATGCTTTTCTCTGTCCGGACTGATCGATGACTTGTCTACCAACAGCTGCCCCTGTCAAACATGGAATCTACAGCTGCTGTACTCATCTCATGCAGGCCAAAAAAATAGGCCAAATTCAGTGGAGTAGCAAGATAGCTAGTTAGAGTTAATGTAATATATTTGCATAGTTCCATAGTTATGTTGGGTTAAAAAAAAGACCACCAAGTTTAACTCTTTTAAATCAACCAACCTATACACTCACATAAACTAAATAAACTAATATATACTAACTGTGGATTTTAGTATCATAATAGCTTTGGATATTATGCGTGTCCAAGAAATCATCCAAGCCACTCTTACAGGCATTAATAGAATCTGCCATGAAAACATCAGCCACCATGGCATTCCACAACCTCACTTTCCTCCCCATGAAGAACCCTGTAATCATCATCAAACATAAATTCTGTTCCTCTAGTCTAGAGGAGTGGCCTCTGGTGTGTTGATCATTTTAATGAGAAAAAAAAATCTTCTTTATGCAAATTCCAAGGCACCCACAAATTGTTTTTATTTCTTTTTTCTTTTTTTGCACCATATAAGACAATAATCCACAGATCCATCGTAATTTATGAAACATCCAACACACTGCCATTTAATGCATAACTCACATTTATATTATTTCTACCAAAGTGCATAACCTTGCATTTATCAGCATTGAACCTCATTTTCTAATTTGCTGAATTAGTCAAGTCACTCTGCAAAGTGGCAGCATCCGGCATGGAACCTATAGTTTTGCACAATTTACTATCATCAGCAAATATAGAAACTTTAATTAAATTAAAAGTTGAGAAGCAAAGCACCAACAACACAGATCAGATTAGAAAACTTTCCTTTTACCACCACTCTTTATCTATCCTTCAGCCAGTTCTCTATCCAAATACAAATACTATGTTTCAGTCCAATATTCCTTAATTTTACCAGTAACCTTCTGTGTGGTACTGTATCAAATTCTTTAGCAAAGTCTAAGTAGATCACATCCACTGCCATCCCAGAGTCAAGTTTCCTGCTCATCTCCTCATAAAAGGCAATTAAATTAGTCTGGCAAAATCTGTTATGCAAAAAAAACCATGCTGCCAAAAACTCATAGTATTATGATTTGCAATTAAGTTATACCCCTTCGTAAAGCTTTCCATCCACCGGCGTCTGGTTAACCAGCCTATAGATTTGAAGCTGACAACAGGATTCCTTTTTTAATATTGGCACCACATTAGCATTTCACCAGTCAGCACCATGCCAGATCTCAATGAATGAAGGAAAGAGATTTAGCAGTCACAGAGCTAAGCTCGTTTAGTACTCTGGGATGAACACCATCTGGTCCCAGACTAATAAAGTCTGAAATTGACCAAAATCCAGTTGTGTAATTGAGGTTGAATGATGCAAACCAAGACGGCATTATGTGGTTGTATGTTTAAATGCAAGCTAATTTTTCTCCTCAGACCATAATATGTTTCAAATATTGCCAGTCTGCTTTCAAGTACCTGGAGTTTTCAGTTTCTGTTTAACCTTTGAATAACAATAGGTGTAAAAGAAAATGTTTGCATTTCTCAAGTAAAACACTTATAAACCAAAAATAACTAGTATGGCTGACATAAAAGTCTTAAAAGCTCAACAGTTGCAAGTTTACTTTTTTGAACATTCAAGACTCTATTTGTGTCCAGTATAAACTAAATTATAAAGTTTCATGCTAGAAGTGGTAGGCCGTTTTTCAAGGATAACAATGTGTACCTCAATGCCAACAAATTTGTTTCTGCCCGGTCTCGAACCGGGGACCTTTCACATGTTAGGCGAACGTGATGACCACTACACTACAGAAACTTCATGCATGATTCTATTACAAATCTGCTCTCCATGATAAAGCAGAGTATTTGAATGATTAATTTCATACAACTTTTATTTCTTTACATTAGCACTGACATTTTTTTCATTTTTGAATAGGTATAGATTTGATTTCCACAGTCAAAATAGAAGATGTTTCATTTTGTCACCATCTAGGCAGAAAGCACTGTTGGTTATGGTTACATAAGAAATAGTTGTTTGTTAAACATAGAAATATCAATTATTTCATTAATCAATATAATATTTAAGTAATATTTTCCATGGAACAGAATGCTAACAATGCTTTTATGAATGTAGAACATAACGGGACAAAATCCCTTTAAGATGAACTCCAAGGTGCAACGTCATCAGATCTGACGCACTGAGAGGAAGAGCATGCGAAAAGATGGATGAATATAATGTAAGTAATAGAAATATCTCACCTACAAACTGCATGTATATGACACGACTGGCAGATGAAGACACAACATATGGAGTTTGCAACCGACAGTCATGTTGTGTCAGATACATGCAGTTTGTGGGTGAGATATTTATATTACTTACATTATATTCGGTGCATCCATCTTGTCGCATGCACTTCCTCTCAGCGCGTCGGATTGAGTTCAGCCCTAAAAGACCTCACATTAGTAAAGTATGGTTACTCCTGCTCTAGTGTCCAAATTGAAGGTGTTTTTGTTTAGACTTTTTAACAAATGTAGAAAAACTTGGGAAGAATTACAGAAAAGATGAGGTATTTTAAAATGTTATACATTTAATATGATTCAAATTAATTTAAAATTCCTGAAAATCAGCACTAGTAAGTATAAAATATTGCGATGGTAAAGATTAACAAGACTCGAAAAAGAAAAGGAAGGTTGTTACATAAGTGGGGAGAAAAGTAGACGCCCAACGTGGGGCTCGAACCCACGACCCTGAGATTAAGAGTCTCATGCTCTACCGACTGAGCTAGCCGGGCAGATGTGATGCATTTGGAGCCTCCTGGGCAGATGTTACTAACTCTCACTTTAAAGTGATACTAGACCTGTGTTTTTTAAAATGTGCCTGAAATCTGTACCTTTTAACCTTTATACTGCCAAGAACGTAGCTCCTACTTTGTGGAATAAAAAGGCTTTAAGCACCAGGAACGTAGGAACTTTTGTTTTTCAGAAGAAGTCCTTGCACGCCGTACTTTCTGCTTCAAATTATTGTGGAGCGGTGCTGGATGCCTTTAAACCCCCTAGGCAATGAGCATACTCACCTGTCATGCTGACCTGTCCCTCTGATAGTCACCTAAATGACCCCAAATCACAGAGATGTCATCAATAGGGATGTAGCGAACGTCGGAAAAAATGTTCGCGAACATATTCGCAAACTTGCGTCAAAAATGCGAACGGTTCGTGAACGTCGCGAACCCCATAGACTTCAATGGGAAGGCGAATTTTAAAAGCTAGAAAAGACATTTCTGGCCAGAAAATTATTTTAAAGTTGTTTAAAGGGTGCAACGACCTGGACAGTGGCATGCCAGAGGGGGATCAAGGGCAAAAATGTATCTGAAAAATACATTGTTGACACAGCACTGCGTTTTGTGCTGTAAAGGGCAGAAATCACACTACGTCACTAAGGTGATGTTTCTGGACACGGAATGTGAAAAAGCTCACACAGCTAGGTGGCACTTGGTTAAAGACTGGGCAAACAATGCCTGCAAGGGCAACGTATACAGTCGTGGATACGGAATATATTATTGCTGCTGTAAAAACATCACTCAGGTGATGTTTACGGACACGGAATTATTATTGTTATTTAGACAGAATGTTAAAAACCTCACACAGCTAGGTGGCAGTTGTTTGAAGAACACACTGGGCAAACAATGCCTGCAAGGTCAACGTATACACTACAGCAGTGGATACGGAATATATTATTGCTGCTTGAAAAACGTCACTCAGGTGGTGTTTCTGGAGACGGTATTATTATTGATATTTAGACAGAATGTGAAAAAGCTCACACAGCTAGGTGGCAGTTGTTTGAAGAACACACTGGGCAAACAACAATGCCTGCAAGGTCAACGTATATACTACAGCAGTGGATACGGAATATATTATTGCTGCTTGGAAAACGTCACTCAGGTGGTGTTTCTGGAGACGGTATTATTATTGATATTTAGACAGAATGTGAAAAAGCTCAGACAGCTAGGTGGCAGTTGTTTGAAGAACACACTGGGCAAACAACAATGCCTGCAAGGTCAACGTATACACTACAGCAGTGGATACAGAATATATTATTGCTGCTTGAAAAACGTCACTCAGGTGGTGTTTCTGGAGACGGTATTATTATTGATATTTAGACAGAATGTGAAAAAGCTCACACAGCTAGGTGGCAGTTGTTTGAAGAACACACTGGGCAAACAATGCCTGCAAGTGCACTACTATTGGTGCACTACTATGAAGAACAGCAAACAGCACTGGACACGTTAAAGAACAGTAAGATAAGTAAAATAAAAAAATATATATATATATATTAAAAAAAAAATTACTCTGGTTGGTGCTGAACTACTAGGAGCAGCACACCAGTCCCACTCCCCAACACAGCTAGACTAATAGCACTGGGCTCCTATAGTAGCAAAGTAAAAAAACAAAAAAGAAAATAAAAGCAGTCCTTACAAGGACTATTGGGTAACAGGCAGCAGTCAGCACTCAGCAGATGAGATCAGAAGCAGTGCCCACAGCAGCTACATACAGAGCACTGCAGTAGAAGGTAGATTACTACTAGTCAGCAAAGCTAACTAACCTAAACTCACTGTCCCTCAAATCCCTGCAGAGTTCTGTCCCTACAATACAGAGCAGTATCAAGTAGATTACTAGCCAGCAAAGTTACTATCAACTGTCCCTCAAATCACTAACAGCTCTCTCCCTACACTAGCTCTTCCAAGCACACACAGGCAGAATGAAAAAACGCTGCAGGGCTTCAGTTTATATATGGAAGGGGAGTGGTCCAGGGGGTGTGGGGGTGGTCCAGGAGGGAGAGCTTCCTGATTGGCTGCCATGTATCTGCTGGTCTGGGGGAGAAATGGCAAAAAAAAGCGCCAGCTAAGGCGAACCCAAATTGGCGAACGTCGTGCGACGTTCGCGAACATTCGGCGAACGCGAACAGTCGATGTTCGCGCGAACTAGTTCGCGGGCGAACAGTCTGCGACATCCCTAGTCATCAAGATGCGGCAGCTACAGGAGTATTTAAGAGCCTCCCCCTCACCCTGGATGTCATGGAGTGTTCCTGCTGCAAGCTGTCATCCAGTGCCAGTCGAGATCTGCCTTGTCAGCACTTTTTCACACTTATTACACACATATAACACACTTACTGTTTTTGTCTACTTTTACTATTTTTGTAGTTTTTTAAATTTTCCCACTTAGCTTGCATACACTTAGGGGCAGATTTACCAAGGGTCGAATATCGAGGGTTAATTAACCCTCGATATTCGACTAGGAATTGAAATTGAGATTTAGCGCAGAAAATTCGATCGAACGATCAAAGGATTATTCATTCGATCGAACGATTAAATCCTTCGAATCGAACGATTCGAAGGATTTTAATCCAACGATCGAAGGAATATCCTTCGATCAAAAAAAGTTAGGCAAGCCTATGGGGACCTTCCCCATAGGCTAACATTGACTTTGGTAGCTTTTATCTGCCGAACTAGGGGGTCGAAGTTTTTTTTAAAGAGACAGTACTTCGACTATCGAATGGTCGAATAGTCGAACGATTTTTAGTTCGAATCCTTCAATTCGAAGTCGTAGTCGTAGTCGAAGGTCGAAGTAGCCCATTCGATGGTCGAAGTAGCCCAAAAAACACTTCGAAATTCGAAGTTTTTTTAGTTCGAATACTTCACTCGAATTTAGTGAATCGGCCCCTTACACATACATACAAACACACACACATATACATACACACACCTTTTGCAAGTGTGCACACATAATATATTTTTACTTTGCCTTTATTTTCTATATTCAGCCTTTTGCCATAAAAACTGTTTATTTGACTGTTTTTTGTATATCATTGAATTGATATATTTCATTGCACTTTCTGTGATTTTATTGTATTTTTAGCTTTGTTTTGCTGTTTATTTACTGGTTTTGCTTAGTCTTGAATTATATTAAATGAAATTTTTATTGCTTTCTTTACACTTATTTTGCTAGTGATCAGATATTCACGCATCATAATCATTGTTTTATCACATTGTCAGTGATTTTATTGTGGTTTCAGTTGTGTTTTGCTGTTCTGATTGTAACAGATTTTTCCTGATTGTTCTTGATTGTATCTGCTGAATTTTCAGTTCTGTGTTGGTCTTTATTTTCAGTGGTTTCATTTATTATTACAGTCCTGTCATAGTTTGACTAGTGATCAGGTACTCAACCAAATTACACAAAATAATTACTGATCAGTTGGTTTAAGATTGAAGTTATTGATTTTTATTATATGTAGATTTTGAGTTATTTAAGTTCTTTTGCTTTTTATTCAGCGGCTCTTCAGTTTGCGATTTCAACAATCTGGTTGCTAAGGTCCAAATTACCCTAGCAACCATGCATTGATTTGAGTAAAGGTGGCCATACACGGGGCGATAAAAGCTGCCGACAGACTGTGTCGGCAGCTTATTGGCCCGTGTATGGGGGCCCCCGACGGGCTTCCCTGATCGAGATCTGGCCGAAAGTCGGCCAGATCTCGATTGGATGGTTTTAAAAATCCTGTCGGATCGCGGCCGCATTCGTTGATGCGGTCCCGCGATCCGACCGCCCGTTTACGAATGCTAGGATCCGATAATTGGGCCCTAGGGCCCACGATCGGATCTGCCCGATATTACCCACTTCAAGGTGGGCATATCGGAGGGAGATCCACTCGTTTGGCGACATCGCCAAACGAGCGGATCTATCCATGTATGGCCACCTTAAGAGACTGGAATATGAATAGGAGAGGCCTGAATAGAAAGATGATTTATAAAAAGTAGCAATAACAATAAATATGTAGCTTTACAGAGCATTTGTTTTTCAGATGGGGTCAGTAACCCCCATTTAATTCAGAGCTTTCTGGATAATGGGTCCAGATAAATACCCTGCTCTCACTTTTTATTCTGGTTCAAGTCATTATAACTGTTTATCAAACTTTAATAAATGGATGCTATCGTTTTCTATAGTTGATCAGTATAAGATGTATTTTGAAAAAGGTGCCGTGACCCGGATTCGAACCGGGGTTGCTGCGGCCACAACGCAGAGTACTAACCACTATACGATCACGGCGAGCTATATCACTTGACGAAATAACGAATGGAGACAGAAAGCACATGACAATAACATGTCCCCATGTTGGTCTGTAAAACCCGCAGAATTAGTGTGACAGGCTTCTCACCCAACTACATCAGGAGACCTTTGCCTCTTTAGTAGCTTAATGGGTTCAGGCTTCTGAAATCAGAATTAATTTTGAAAAAAAGATTTGCAGGCCACAGGGCATTCTGTATAGTGTGTATATTGCATGATATCATGTATAAAAGTTTGATCATTCTTTAGCTTGTTTGCTCTTTATATTCAGGCATGGTATGGCCATATGGGACAACATTTCTTAGGGCTTCCATTGGGGCAGAGAGGAGGGACTGTTGTACGAGGTCCTGTCAAATCTTATTCCAATGGCGACCCGACCAGAGAACATATGTAGGTACAAACATGCACCGAGTCTAGTAACCCATAGCTACAATAGCATTGACTGGGGGGATGATATGGAGCCAATGTTTGTGCATGTTATGATATTGTCATTATTACAAGTCTTTTTCTATTTATGTTCCTGACACAAACACAAACTTGCACTAGGGGCAATTGTATTGTAATATAAAAGGCCCTACATCTTCAGCATGAGAAAAGCACAATCACACACACTGCAGCAGCAATGGGCCATCTGTATTCTTTTTGCTTGGGGAATTATGTTTGCAAGTAGCCCAGCAATTATTTGAATTCTTTGTGGCATGATATATGAATGTGATGCTAGCTAGCTTAAAGGGATTGTTTTCATTATAAGACTGTGAACTGTCCCTTTAACACTAAAATGAATGAAATTAAGGATGGCCACTGAGGGCCCATAGACACCCAACTTAAAACAAGACTTACGGTTGAGTCATCTGCTTCTAGGCTCTTACACATCTGGCGTTGGTGGTATAGTG
Source organism: Xenopus petersii (assembly GCA_038501925.1). Classification (NCBI taxonomy): domain Eukaryota; kingdom Metazoa; phylum Chordata; class Amphibia; order Anura; family Pipidae; genus Xenopus; species Xenopus petersii. Next base: position 143,741,470 of record CM076676.1, on the reverse strand, counting down.
GTGAGCATAGCTGCCTTCCAAGCAGTTGACCCGGGTTTGATTCCCGGCCAACGCAGGGACAGTTTTTGTTCCATTTTGAGTCAAAACAAAGTAAGTTGTTATTTGCCATTTCATTCTAGATGATATCTATTTTGCATTGCATACATAATGTGTTTATATATATACTTGCATTTTTTGCATAGACTGTCTAAAGAAATTTGTTAAAAACTGACAAATAAACTAGGAATTAGTGATGAGTGAAATTCTTTTTGTTTCCTAATTGTGTTCCATTTTGAGTCAAAACAGTAAGATGATGTCTATTTTGATTGCATAGATAATGTGTTTATAAATACTTGCATTTATTGCATAGACTGGCTGAATAAATTTGTTAGAAATTGACTAATAAACTACGAAGTAATGAGTGATGAGTAAAACTTTTCACCATAAAAGTAATGGGCATAGACTGTAATGGGTGAAAAAAATTGTATCCCAATTTGTCGCCCATAGACTGCAATTCATTTCTGAAAATTTTCGAAAAACACATCAGTTTCGCCCATCACTACTAAGAATGTATCATGTTTCTCTGTACGTTCTGCACCACAGTTGTCAGAAAAATAGGCAGCGTTGTTGACAATGGAGAGAAAAAAAATGTTAAAACTAACCTTCATTTTGAATTGTGTCTTTATTATGGGAACAGAAATGAATGAAATGAAGAATGGCTCATAGCCATGCAATCCAAGACTCTTCCCTACAAGCCTTTTGCTTGAGTTGTCTGCTTTCAGATGCAGAAGTACACATTGTGATTAAACAAAACATTTTTCTATATTGCTTCCCTCAGAGAATGGCAGCGTATGACAATCCAGGTGTTACACAACTAAAGCTCCCATCCCACTAAACATTTACCTAAGTTGGGTGCATCAAAGGCTAAAAATGTATTTAAAAATGGGAGGGAGACTTAAAATAGTACAAATTAATTTCACCTTCTAGGCAGAAAGCGCTGTTGGTTACGGTTACATAAGAAATAGTTGTTTGTTAAAGGACCAGTAACATCAAAATTTTTTTTAAAAAAATTAGTTAGTATACAATGAAAAATAAACACCAAGACAAATAAAACTTTTAAATTGCAAAGCCTTTATTAAGAAATAACTTACTGAAACTCCACTTCCTGTTCTCTTCAGAAGCGGCGAAAAGGCGACCATCCATCCAGCGGTGCTCGATTTCTCCTCCCTGGCTGTATTCTGCATTGAAGGGAGAAGAGGATGGAGTGTGACGGGGCCGCTGTGTTGTATTCTGCAAATAATCCTCACAGCATTGGCAGTAACAGCGATACGTGGAAAGTGTATTTTCTATGCCAGATATGATGGCCAATGCTGTGCTCTTTGCCACTATATCACTACAACCTAGTACGGAAATTTGAGTTGCGCTGTACCTAGCATCTCGGCGGAACTGAGCGAGTCTGCGTTGAAGAGTGGGGCTGGGGAGCTCTGTGAAATTCGGGGATTGCTTGAGCGTGTGACCCTGACTTGAAACATAATGTGTTGTCGCGCAAAGCCCCCCCCCCGCCCGCACGTTTGTATGGGAGCTTCCGTGCCGGTATTTCGATCAGCCACCCTGCCCGCGTCTTCAGCCTGACACCCGTGCGCTTCTCTAATGGCGCCTGTCCCTATGTGCCAGAGGGGGGTGTTCGTGAGTAATGGAGCGCAGCATTGGCCATCATATCTGGCATAGAAAATACACTTTTCTATCGCTGTATCTGTGCTTGTCGCTGAGCGTGACGGGGCTGCTGTTCTTCTGCAAATAATCCTCACAGCATTGGCAGTAACAGCGATACAAGCGCAGATACATTACAAACTCTAACTGACAGGTTGAGAAGAGACAGTTGAATTGGCAACACAGTCAGGTTTAGGAAATTTAAGTAGCAATTACTTACAAAATTAGAACTAGAATTAGAAAAACGATCAACATGACCCATAGGCAACTTTTAGTGTAGATTAATATTTTGAAAAGAAGATTTTTAGTATCAGTATCACTTTACGTTACAAATCACTGTATCCCCCAAGAGACCTGCTTATCTTCAATTGTTATAATGGTTTTTTTTGCTTATCTTAAATTGTTAAATTGTAAGTATCAATTTGGGCTCTCTGCCAACAGCCAATTAAGTTAGACATTTTATAATTTTTTGTGGCATCAGATTAAAAAGCAGGAATACATTGAATACATTAATTACATTGAATATATTAAATACATTAATCAACAACATGTGAGCATTGGTGGTTCAGTGGTAGAATTCTCGCCTGCCACGCGGGAGGCCCGGGTTCGATTCCCGGCCAATGCAACAGCTTTTTTTTTTTAGTGCATAATATCCCCTTCCTTGTGTCTGTAAGTTACCCTTCTGTTTAGGTTTGCAATCTCTATGTGACATGGATCTCCATCTTCTTGCCTCTTTGGCAGCAAGCTCTTAAACTTTATTGTAACTGTACATAAACCCCTGTTTGTTATACAGTGCCAGAGCCCTGCATAAAAAAAAGTTTTTTTTTTAAATAAACCTGATTGGGTTTGTTTCTATTCAATGTTTGTAAATAGGGGTCAGTATGTAGTATGATGAGAACATCTAAAATTGTGATGACTCACAAGTCATCAGTGGTTGCAATTTAGAGTGGTAGCCATTATATGATCACGGTGACCCCATGTAATTACTGTTCATTGTTAATGAAACAGGATCAAATTTAAAACAAGGATGAAAATGTGCTGTGACCCGGATTTGCTGAGTATTAACCACTATATGATCACGTCAAGTGTTAACTTTGGGGTTGATTCGGACATTTGGCCATGTGTTTTTTTCCCTTTTTTTGTTGAAACCAATTGGTGACAGTTTACATTTATATTCTAATTGGAACCATGTAGCAATTTGTGTACTGTTAGAATGGGACTTTGACTTAGCTCCCAGAACTGCTTAATTGGTTGTTCCAGGATTATTTAACTAAGCAAGTAATGATACTTTGTTCTACATGTAGCATTTTACTGCCCCTTGGAATTTTACAACTCTCCTAAGTGTTGGAGAGAAGGAATTGCATCTTTATATCACAGCATTCTGTGTCTGCACTAAATAGAAAACCTGATTGGGTTTGTTTCTATTCAATGTTTGTAAATAGGCGTCAGAATGTAGTATGATAATAGTTGGTGCAATTTTGAGTGGTAGCCATTATATGATCATGGTGACCCCATGTACTTACTGTTCATTGTTAATGAAATAGTATCAAATTTTAGAACAAGGGTGAATCCCTCCAATCCATCCAATGGCACCAATTGGCATAAATATAAATGGGTTGTTCACCTCTGAGTTAAATTTTGGTATGATATAGGGAATGATATATTCATACCCCCAACTGTCCTGCTTTTAGCTGCCTGTTCAACTGTCCCAGATAGTGGAGTTAAAGTCCCGCGTCCCTGTGGGTTCTCTTTCGCTCTTTCTAGGTTTTTTGCCGCAGTCTCGCGACAAGAGACATCGGTGACGTCACAAGCTCCATGAGATGCCGAGGAGAGAGGGCAGTGAGCTGAGGAGGGAGCAGTGTTGAAATTGGAAGGGGTGGGAGGATTTTAGATTTTTTCTCCAGCAGCACAGAGTGTGGTTGGATTGGTCTGCACCAGCACCCGACTTATTCATTCTACAGTAGCCTGCAGGCGCTCGTGCTCTGCACTGGAAAAGTGCCCGCTCCTCCTCAACACTGCTGTTTCAGAAGAGTTAAAGGACCAATAACATCAAAAAAAAATGTTCAAAAATTCGTTAGAGCACAACAAAAAATGAACACAGAGACAAATGAAACTTTTAAATAGCAAAGACTTTATTAAGAAATAACTTACAGAAAATCCACTTCCTGTCCTCTTCAGAAACGGCGAAAAGGCGACCATCCACACTGCAGCAATCGATTTCTTCTCCCTGGATATTCACTGACATCCTCCTACAGCAGCTGCTTTGTTCCTGTGCTGGCGGCGATGAACTGACAGCAGCGAGTCCTCTCGCTTCCCTTCCACTGGCCTGGCCGTCTACAGTCTCCCAACGGCACACTTGTTCCTGCACTTTCACTGTGCATCGGCTTCCCTGCTCCGCTCTCCTCACCTCCCTCTCCGTCTCCCCTCCTCGTAGTGAGTGAGCTCTGTGTAATAGTGACTGTTATTAGAAGCCGTTCTGTGGTTGGAGACCCTTATTTGGTCCAGCAAATCTAATAGCCAGTATCTGTTTTGGGGATAGGTGGAGGGAATCAGTTTGTGGTCTGTGTATTACGGAGAACAGGAGCCACATGGAGCCGGGTCTCTCTGCACAGGCCCAGTCATTTGGCTTCAGTGTGTCCGTGTCACGTTGTAGTAAGCGTTCCTATACCGTTGTTCAACTTGCAGCGTCACAGCTGCGTCAGTTTTCTTTCAGCTGGAAACCTGCCTTCAATAACTGCTGGTTAATAGTAGCGGAGGGGAGATAAGGCAGCAGCTTGGGGAGGAGGGGAGACGGAGAGGGAGGTGAGGAGAGCGGAGCAGGGAAGCCAATGCACAGTGAAAGTGCAGGAACAAGTGTGCCGTTGGGAGACTGTAGACGGCCAGGCCAGTGGAAGGGAAGCGAGAGGACTCGCTGCTGTCAGTTCATCGCCGCCAGCACAGGAACAAAGCAGCTGCTGTTGGACACAACGAGAGGAGGATGTCAGTGAATATCCAGGGAGAAGAAATTGATTGCTGCAGTGTGGATGGTCGCCTTTTCGCCGTTTCTGAAGAGGACAGGAAGTGGATTTTCTGTAAGTTATTTCTTAATAAAGTCTTTGCTATTTAAAAGTTTCATTTGTCTCTGTGTTCATTTTTTGTTGTGCTCTAACGAATTTTTGAACATTTTTTTTTTATGTTACTGGTCCTTTAAGGCTACGAGTCACAACCTAAACACTCACATCACCTGCCTTCTTCTTTGACTCCCGCCCCCCAGAAGGGAATGTCAAAATGCAGATTTGTGATCTGTTCTCTAAGGGCAGTGACACACCAGGAGATTAATCGCGAGCAATAAATCTCCTGCACTCTCCAGTAAGGCTAAAGCTGGCACCAGACCCAAAGATCCGATTGTACAAATTAATGTACAATCGAACTTTCCCATCTCCTGACCCACCACTAACCATTCAGATCAAATAAAGTAGTAAAAGAACAGATCAGACAATGTTCTACCCCTGACAGCAATCGTACGATAGTTATGTCTGACAAAGCTAGTGACAGTCTCCCACTAAAAATCGTATGATCGGCAATACACACAGAGATATTATCGGCAGCCGACAGAAATGTTCTAACCTAAAAAACGTAAAATTGTATGAATCCTTGATTCGTTCGATTGGATCTTTGGTCTATGGCCAGCTTTAGTCCGCACCAGGTGATTCTGGGAGATTTAGCGCCCTGGCGACTAATCGCCTCTTCTTTGAGGCGACTAATCTCCCCGAACCAATTCCTCTTCTCCTGCGCCGGCTGTAATGAGAGTTGCCTGCGTTATGACACACGCAGCGCTTCGTTTTCCTCACGAGGAAACTTCGGAAAACTAGCATGTAGTTGTTACCAGGGCTGTATTTAATGTGTGGTTCATCGATAAGTTAACTTTTAGTATGTTACAGAATGGCAAATTCTAAGCAACTTTTCAGTTGGTCTTCATTATTTATATTCTATAGTTTTTTAATTAAATACCTACTTCTGCTGACTCTTTCCAGCTTTCAAATGGGGGTCACTGACCCTATCTAAAAACACATGCTCTGTAAGGCTTCACATGTATTGTTATTGCTACTGTTGTATTCCTCATCTTTCTATTCAGGCCTCTCCTATTCACATTCCAGTCTCTTAGTCAAATCAGTGCATGGTTGCTAAGGGAATTTGGACCCTAGCAACCAGACTGCTGAAATTGCAAACTGGAAAGCTGCTGAATAAAAAGCTAAATAAGTCAAAAACCACAAATAATAAAAAATGAAAACTAATTGTAAATTGTCTCAGAATATCACTCTCTACATCATACTAAAAGTGAATTGGAAGGTGAACAACCCCCCTAATATATAGGCACCTAATGGCATGTGCCTAGGTTTGTGGCTTTAGGGAGGTGGCTCTTGTTTTCCAGTATAACTGTTTCTTTGACAGCTTAACTCTTGAATCTGATATTCTGACCACTGACAGTTGTTTAATTGAGTTTCACAGTTGTGTTTAATTGATGTGATTTTATTCCAGCGGTTTCCTTGTATTGTTTTGTGTTGCATTTTTTAGCATAGCTTTGCATATTGCTAGTTTGGAGTAGAAAGACCTTTATGCATTTTGGATTGTGTAAAGAAAGGTGCTTTTTGTGGAAGCTGAATTGCCAGTCAAGAAAATTCCTGTGTACTATTGTCATGTTAGGGTCCCTACAGGCCACATACTTTGGTATTCATATTTTTTTATCTTTGTATGTAAGAATCTGTGCAAGGTAAATGCAGTAAATTCCAATATTTTAGGAAGATATTTAGAAACGTTATAAAAGCTGCTACATTTAGGGAAGCTTTGCAGTTTGGCAGTTTTGGAGTAAAAAGAGTTTTTGCATATTTTGGGTTCCTCACAGTGTCTACTTTCCAAAATATATGGTTTGGAAAGAAGATGATCGGATTATTGCTGGCTATACTGTGAAATGGTTTATGCTACCAGGGGCAAGGTAAGGGCAATGAAAGGGCAAGGTGTGCGGTTATCATTAATTTGCAGTGCTCAGCATTGAATCAGGAAAGCTGAGACTTGAAGGCTGAGTAACGTGACCGGAGGGGTAGATCTAAGCAAGGTATGCAGGCAGGACAAAGGAGTGAATAGAGTCTTATTTGAAGGGTGAGAAACATACCAAGTGAAGCTGCATTTTTGTGAATGTTTGTGTTAAATGGGCGTGACTTATGGGGAAAGGCCATAAAGTGGGTGTGGCCAAAAATGTTGGCCACGCTACGCATGCCGGAAGTTTTAATCCCTCTTTCTTAATCTCAAATGTTGGGAGGTATGATATATTGAGACACTTTGCAATTGGTTTTCATGTTTTATGGAAACCGTATCGAAATGTTTATGTATTTTGAGTTATTTAGCTTTTTATTCAGCAACCATGCATTGATTTGACTAAAATACTGGAATATGAATAAAATAGCCTCTAACATATAGCTCTGGGTAGGGTATAATCAGACCACAAAGAGTATGAGAAGTGAACCAGTTCATCAAAATGTTAAGTGCTTGGAAAGAACTTTTGTTACTTTCATAGGGAGGTAGACCCTTTGTAAAACAACTAGCGCCCGAACAGGGACTTGAACCCTGGACCCAAAGATTAAAAGTCTGATGCTCTACCGACTGAGCTATCCGGGCTCTGAGATTTAGCTCTCTGTTGCATAAATATTTACTTTATGTTTATTCTAAGTGCTTTTTAAACATATCCACATGCTAGTTACCTACGTTTGGGAGAGGTAAGGGAGCAATTTGTGGGGTGGCAAGGTAGAGGTTGTGTTTTTTAGTTTGGTATTTTCTGAATTATTTAGCAATGTGTTCCCTCTTGCTCTTAGGCTTGCAATTGTTACTGATGTATGTTTGGTATGGCTTAAATACTGTAGCAACGAGGGAGTGTTAAGAATGTCAGAAGAATGGGATAGTAATAGTAGAGGTTAGAAATCATAAAAACAATAACACTGAAACTTTAGAGTCAACCGTTTTTTGTTACCAGATACAACAACCAGATAGCATTTTCTTTGGCTGGGAAGAGGCAAATAAAATTATAATAATTCAAAAGCCATAAAAAGGAACCTACTGATAAGATATTTCATCATAGACTGGATGTCTCTATAATAAATACATGTAAGATTTAAACTCCTACTTTAATTTCCACTTATTATGAGTCACAAGTAGAAGATGAAAATGCTTTATTTTTACTATAACCCAGCCCATAGAAAACAAGTACAACATATTAGCACACATAACACGTTCATTTTTCTAGAATTTGCATTTCTGCATATAGCCAAAAATAACATGTATGTAGTGGGTACAGGGCTGCCATAAAAAATCATGGGGCCTGCACAACATTTTCTAGCCCCCCTCACTTTCCCTCCCCTGCCCATTGGTACAAAGGCCACACATGCACAACTGCTAAAAAAATTAGAGCCCCCTGCACGTTAAAGAGAAAAAATATTGGTGGCTTATACCCCCTACAAGTTATAATCAGTTGCCAGCCCCCCTCCCCCTGCAAGTTATTAAAAAAAGAATATTAGTGACCAGGGTCGCTACAAGATATAAAAAAAGAAATTGGCGGCCAGGACACCTTAAAGGACAAGGAAAGTCTAAAATAGAATAAAGCTAGAAATGCTGTATTTTGTATACTAAACATAAACATGAACTTACTGTACCACAAGACTAATCAAACAAATGATTTATGCTTTCAAAGTTGGCTACAGGGGGTCACCATCTTGTAACTTTGTGATACATATTTGCCTGACCCTGACCCTGCACATGCTCAGAGTGGTCTGGGCTGCTTAGGGATCATCATAAACAAAGCTGCTTGAGTTCTGCATGACTGGGAAGTAAGGCGGGGGCTCCCCCTGCTGTTCATAAGTATGATTGTTTCCCTGTTCAGCAGTTAGAGACCATCTGACAATTCCTATCCACAGCAGTAAATGAAGGGAGAATTTCACTGCATACAGTCAGCTTTCTTATAAACACGGTACACATTTTTTAATTAAAGTATATTGGAGATAGGTTTCTTTTTCATTATAGAAAGTGAAAATGGGATTTTATTGTTTTACCTTTCCTTGTCCTTTAAAGCTATATTTAAAAAAATGCAGTCCAGGGCCTCTACAAGTTTCATTAAAAAAATTGTTGGCCAGGGTTATAAAAAGTTATAAAAACAAACAAACATTGGGCATTGATGAACCAGGCTCATACCAGTAATTAAAAGAACATTGATGGCCAGGGTCCCTACACGTTATATAAAAAAAATTGGTGGCCAGGGCCCCTATAAGTTATAAAAAACTGAAGCTTAATGCCGCAAAACAAAGGGCATGTTAAACTGAATGTAAAAAAATATATATTTTTCAGTCATCCTGTTGTATCTAAAAATGCATGCTAATTTTTTACCTCTAAATCCATAATCATATGTTTGCATTTCAAGTGTTTCTTGTCTGCTCTTAGTTAAATTCGGGGCTGTATTTACAAAGCGGTCACCCCTAGGCCCACTGCTGTTCACTGCCCCCATCCCCTCCCCTTTATTCGTTGAAATTTTCATTATTGGGACCAATAGGGACCCGGAGATTAGAGCACGGGAAAACTGACGTATCTCCTGCGCATCCCCAGTGTTTTTGAACCAATGTGGGTGTGGTTGGACAGCATACCCCTAGAATCCTGCCGCCATAGTCCCGGGCCTTGGTGGCCTTTCCACAAATCCAGGCCTGGTTAAATTAAGAGGGATCAACTTTTCTCCCCAAAGCTCAGGCAACAAACTTGCTTTTCATGCACACAGCACTAAAAGGTAAAGAAATTAGTGTTCATATGCCCCAGTGGCCTAATGGATAAGGCACTGGCCTCCTAAGCCAGGGATTGTGGCTTTGAGTCACATCTGGGGTGAACAATTTATGATCTTGAGTGTGGTCATTTAGACATGTTTGGAGACCATTTTCCTTGATAATAAAAAGAGTCATCAGTATCTCTTTAAATTCATTATTTTAATGCTTTACTTTAAACATATCAATTCTTAGTGGAGTCTATAACATCTATGCACCTTCTGCCAATCTTTCTTCAAGGGGTTTGAGATTTGCTTCTATGTGTACTCTGTCCTACTCTATTTTTCATCTTTAGAGATATTTGGATCTTGCTTTTTCATTTTGATATTTTCTGTGCCTCATGTTTCCATTAAATGAGATATCTGTCCCCTTAAAATTGATGGCTTCTCACAATATTCTATTGTCTGAAATATATTAAAATCCAGTTGTGGAATTGAGGTTTATGCCTCAAAACAAAGGGCAATTTAAACTTTAGCCCTGTAAAAATAAGGCAGGAAAACCAAAGCACAGATTTATCAGCTTGAATGTGGTTGTTTAGACTTATCTGGAGGCCATGTTCCCTGGTTATAAAAACTTTTAAAACTCTTCTTACTATTTCATATCCATCATTGTTATCACCCACTTCATTTGAAATTCACATTTTTATACGATCAAATGATTTTTAAATGCATACGTCTACACTTAATATACGTCTACACAATAATATCATACGAAACTAAGTTTTTTGGTAATTATTTGGTGCGTGTATGGTGGGAGACGATCTGACCGATATTGACAGAATACTTGGATATCAATTATAAAGCCTCCCAATCGGCCATTGTTAGTGCTGAATATTCAGATATAGGTATAATTCTATTGTTTCTACCTGTATATCAGCTCTACACCTGTGTATTGAAATGAGCAATCTTTCCTGGAAAGAATGTAATTGTATTATCTATAGCCACCTTTACTCTGTCCTACACCATTTTCTTATCTTTAGAGTTTGTGGATTGCGCATTTTTCATTTTGAAATATTCTGTGCCTCTTGTTTCCATGAAATGTAGTGGAATGGAAAATCTTTCCCCTTAAAACTGATGGCTTGACACAATCGCTAGTCTACCATAGTTACATATAGTTACATAGTTAAGTTGGGCTGAAAAATACTAAAATCTATCAAGTTCAACTTCTTCAAATGAAACCCAGTGCACATACATACACACATTCACACCAACATCTCCACATACTCACATAAAATACTAATATCTATACTAATTGTAGGTTTTAGTATCAGAATAGCCTATAGTTATTATGCTTTTTGAAGAAATCATCCAAACCTAGGTGCCCTTTTGAGAGTGCTGCCATTTTTTAAGCAGCACTTGAGGCATAGTGCATTCTGCAAGTCTTAGCACTCCAAAAAGGTAAATTATATAGCAGTGCAACCAATATGTTATACATTTTAAATGCTAATGTTTCCCTGGTGGTCTAGTGGTTAGGATTTGATACTCTCACCGCCGCGGCCCCGGTTCGATTCCCGGTCAGTGAAGAAGCTTTTACTCACTGCCTCCTCATTTCAGTGTAAGAAATGAATTTGTATACTAGTATAGAAACAATGATTCTAAAGAAGGTTAAACCATCAACCAAATATGAAGCACTCAAAATAAACTTAGAACTTTGATAACTGTCTCTTCACTGTTCGATAATTTTACCGTTGAGTCACTAAGTCATTCTCTTTCTCATCCTCTCTCATGCTTTTCTCTGTCCGGAGTGATCGATGACTTGTCTACCAACAGCTGCCCCAGTCAAACATGGAATCTACAGCTGCTGTACTCATCTCATGCAGGACCAAAAAATAGGCCAAATTCAGTGGAGTAACAAGTTAGCTAGTTAGAGTGAATGTAATATATTTGCATAGTTCCATAGTTATGTTGGGTTAAAAAAAAAGACCATCAAGTTTAACTCTTTTAAATCAACCAACCTATACACTCACATAAACTATATATACCATATACTATATATACCAATATATACTAACTGTGGATTTTAGTATCATAATAGCTTCGGATATTATGCTTGTCCAAGAAATCATCCAAGCCACTCTTAAAGGAATATATAGAATCTGCCATGAAAACAGCACCCACCATGGCATTCCACAACCTCACTGTCCTACCCATGAAGAACCCTGTACTCATCATCAAACATAAATTCTGTTCTTCTAGTCTAGAGGAGTGGCCTCTGGTGTGTTGATCATTTGAATGAGCAAAAAATATCTTCTTTATGCAAATTCCAAGGCACCCACGAATAGTTTTTAATACTTTTTTTGCACCATATAAAACAATAATCCATAGATCCATCTCAATTTAGGAAACATCCAACACACTGCCATTTAATGCATAACTCACATTTATATTATTTCTACCAAAGTGCATAACCTTGCATTTGAACCTAATTTTCTAATTTGCTGAATTAGTCAAGTCACTCTGCAAAGTTTCAGCATCCGGCATGGAACCTATAGTTTTGCACAATTTACTATCATCAGCAAAAATAGAAACTTTAATTAAGATACAAGTTGAAAAGCAAAGCACCGAGTACAGAGCCCTGCGGTACTCAACTAACAACACTGGTCAGATTAGAAAACATTCTTTTTAACACCAATCTTTATCTATCCTTCAGCTAGTTCTCTATCCAAATACAAATTCTATGTTCCAGTCCAATATTCCTTAATTTTACCAGTAACCTTCTGTGTGGTACTGTATCAAATTCTTTAGGTAAGTCTAAGTAAATCACATCCACTGCCATCCCAGAGTCAAGATTCCTGCTCATCTCCTCATAAAAGGCAAAAAAGACCATGCTGCCAAAAACTCATAGTATTATGATTTGCAATTTCCTTATACCCCTTCGTAAAGCTTACCATCCACTGACATCCGGTTAACCAGCCTATAGATTTGAAGCTGACAACAGGATTCCTTTTTTAATATTGGCACCACATAGCATTTCACCAGTCAGCACCATGCCAGATCTCAATGAATGAAGGAAAGAGATTTAGCAGTCAAAGAGCTAAGCTTGTTTAGTACTCTGGGATGAACACCATCTGGTCCCAGACTAATAAAGTCTTAAATATACCAAAATCCAGTTGTGTAATTGAGGTTGAATGATGCAAACCAAGACGGCATTATGTTGTTGTATGTTTAAATGCATGCTTTTTTTTCTCCTTAGAAACCATAATATGTTTCATGTATTGCCAGTCTGCTTTCAAGTACCTGGAGTTTTCAGTTTCTGTTTAACCTTTGAATAACAATAGGTGTAAAAGAAAATGTTTGCATTTCTCAAGTAAAACACTTATAAACCAAAAATAATGAGTATGGTTGACGAAAACGTCTTAAAAGCTCAACAGTTGCAAGTTTACTTTTTTGAACAGTCAAGTCTCTATTTGTATCCAGTATAAACTAAAATATAAAGTTTCATGCTAGAACGTTTTTCAAGGATAACAACCTGTACCTCAATGCCAACAAATTTGTTTCTGCCCGGTCTCGAACCGGGGACCTTTCGCGTGTTAGGCGAACGTGATAACCACTACACTACAGAAACTTCATGCATGACACACTTTACATATCTGCTCTCCATGATAAAGCAATGATAGAGTATTTGAATGATTAATTTCATACAATTTTTATTTTTTTACATTAGCACTGAATTGTTTTTTTGTTTTTGAATAGGAATAGATTTGATTTTCACAATCAAAATAGAAGATGTTTCATTTTGTCACCTTCTAGACAGAAAGCACTGATGGTTACGGTTACATAAGAAATAGTTGTTTGTTAAACAGAAATATAAATTCTTTTATTAGTCAATATAATATTTAAGTAATAAAATATATCACTTAGGGCTGAATTCCACGGCGCAAAGTTTTCAGATATGATGCGCTAAGAGGAAGCGCATGTGACAAGATAGATGCACCATACCTTTCATACCCCAGTGTTTGTCTATGAGGTGACTGACTGCCATATTTGTTTCAATAGTCCGTTAGCATTACAAACTCTAACTGACAGGCTGAGAAGAGATAGTTGAATTGGCAAAACTGTCAGGTTTAGGAACTTTAAGTAGCAATTACTTACAAAATTAGAACTATCAGTGAAAAACGATCAACATGACCCATAGGCAACTTTTAGTGTAGATTAATATTTTGAAAAGAAAATTTTTAGTATCAGTATCACTTTAAGTTACAAATCACTGTTTCCCCCAAGACTACATTTACACATACATACAAACACACACACACACACACACACACATACATACACACACCTTTTGCAAGTGTGAACACATAAAATATTTTTACTTTGCCTTTATTTTCTATATTCAGCCTTTTGCCATAAAAACTGTTTATTTGACTGTTTTTTACACTAATCACTAAATTTGATTTATTTTTGTATACTATTGAATTGATATGTTTTTCTGTTATTTTATTGTATTTTTAGCCTTGTTTTTTTTTTTATTTACGGGTTTTGCTTATTCTTGAATTATATTTAATGAATATTTATTTTATTTTATTTTTCCTCTTACTTTTTATTGCTTTCTTTACACTTATTTTGCTAGTGATCAGATATTCACACATTATAATTATTGTTTTATCACATTGTCAGTGATTTTATTGTGGTTTCAGTTGTGTTTTGCTGTTCTGCTTGTAACAGATTTTTCCTGATTGTTCTTGATCTCCATTGTTCTTGATTGTATCTGCTGAATTTTCAGTTCTGTGTTGGTCTTTATTTTCAGTGGTTTCATTTATTATTACAGTCCTATCATAGTTTGACTAGTGATCTGGTACTCAATCAAATTACACAAAATAATTACTGATCAGTTGGTTTAAGATTGAAGTTATTGATTTTTTATTATTTGTAGTTTTTGAGTTATTTAAGTTCTTTTGCTTTTTATTCAGTGGCTCTTCAGCTTGCGATTTCAGCAATCTGGTTGCTAAGGTCCAAATTTCCCTAGCAACCATTCATTGATTTGAATAAGAGACTGGAATATGAATAGGAGAGGCCTGAATAGAAAAATGTGTAATAAAAAGTAGCAAAAACAATAAATTTGTAGCTTTGAAGAGAATTTGTTTTTCAGACGGGGTCAGTAACCCCCATTTAATTCAGAGCTTTCTGGATAATGGGTTTCTGGATACCCTGCTCTGACTTTCTTTTCTGGTTCAAGTCATTATCACTGTTTATCAAACTTTAATAAATGGATGCTATAGTTTTCTATAGTTGATCAGTATAAGATGTATTTTGAAAAAGATGCCGTGACCCGGATTCGAACCGGGGTTGCTGCGGCCACAACGCAGAGTACTAACCACTATACGATCACGGCAAGCTATATCACTTGATGAAGGAACAAATGGAGACAGAAAGCACATGACAATAACATGTCCCCATGTTGAGCTTTAAAACCCGCAGAATTAGTGTGACAGGCTTCTCACCCAACTACATCAGGAGACCTTTTCTTCTTTAGTAGCTTAATGGGTTCAGGCTTCTGAAATCAGAATTCATTTTGAAAAAAAGATTTACAGGCCACAGGGCATTCTGTATAGTGTGTATATTGCATGTTATCATGTATAAAAGTTTGATCATTCTTTCGTTTGTTTGCTCTTTATATTTAGGCATGGTATGGCCGTATGGGGCAAAATTTCCGAGGACTTCCATTGGGGCAGAGAGGAGGGACTGTTGTACGAGGTCCTGTCAAATCTTATTCCAAAGGCGACCCGACCAGAGAACATATGTAGGTACAAACATGCACCGAGTCTAGTAACCCATAGCTACAATAGCATTGACTGGGGGGATGATATGGAGCCAATGTTTGTGCATGTTATGATATTGTCATTATTACAAGTCTTTTTGTATTGATATTCCTGACACAAACACAAACTTGCACTAGGGGCAATTGTATTGTAATATAAAAGGCCCTACATCTTCAGCATGAGAAAAGCACAATCACACACATTGCAGCAGCAATGGGGCATCTGTATTCTTTTTGCTTGGGGAATTATGTTTGCAAGTAGCCCAGCAATTATTTGAATTCTTTGTGGCATGATATATGAATGTGATGCTAGCTAGCTTAAAGGGATTGTTTTCATTATAAGACTGTGAACTGTCCCTTTAACACTAAAATGAATGAAATTAAGGATGGCCACTCAGGGCCCATAGACACCCAACTTAAAACAAGACTTACGGTTGAGTCATCTGCTTCTAGGCTCTTTGAATGTTGCATTTTAGGTACCCAAAGCACCAAAAGCAAATCCATTTACTTGCACAGAAATCATTTGATAACTCTGGCTCAAGCAGTTTGATCGCTATGGTTTTAGGTAACCCAAACTGTCCAATGTGTTATTAGCCATAAACCTGTGCAGGTGCTGAATTATGTTTGTTGCAGTCCTGTTACACAAGGAAGACCATAAATCATACATATGGTGCTTATCTTCTTTGGCTTAACTGTGTAAAAAATTGGGGATATTTGACTAACTCTCTACACATCTGGCGTTGGTGGTATAGTGGTGAGCATAGCTGCCTTCCAAGCAGTTGACCCGGGTTCGATTCCCGGCCAACGCAGAGACAGTTTTTGTTTCCTAATTGTGTTCCATTTTGAGTCAAAATAGTAAGATGTCTATTTTGATTGCATAGATAATGTGTTTATAAATACTTGCATTTATTGCATAGACTGGCTAAATAAATTTGTTAGAAATTGACTAATAAACTAGGAAGTGATGAGTGAAACTTTTCACCAAGTTTCATCATAAAAGTTATGGCCTTAGACTATAATGGGTGAAAAAAATGTATCCCAATTTGTCGCCCATAGCCTGCAATTCATTTCTGAAAATTTTCAAAAAACACATCAGTTTCACCCATTACTACTAAGAATGTATCATTTTTCTCTGTACGTTGTGCACCACAGTTGTCAGAAAAATAGGCAGCATTGTTGACAATGGAGACATGCAAAAAAATCTTAAAACGAACCTACATTTTGAATTGTGTCTTTATTATGGGAACAGAAATAAATGAAATGAAGAATGGTTCATAGCCATGCAATCCAAAACTCTTCCCTACAAGCCTTTTGCTTGAGTTGTCTGCTTTCAGATGCAGAAGTACACATTGTGATTAAACAAAACATTTTTCTATATTGCTTCCCTCAGAGAATGGCAACGTATGACAATCCAGGTGTTACACAACTAAAGCTCCCATCCCACTAAACATTTACCTACAAATTAATTTGTAGCTGCAGCTTTTGTTTGTGGCGTTGGTGGTATAGTGGTGAGCATAGCTGCCTTCCAAGCAGTTAACCTGGGTTCGATTCCCGGCCAACGCAGTAACTGTTTTATTTTACTGCTTGTGTTCAATTTCTAGTCGATACAGTAAGTTCTTATGTTTCATTTCATACTGTATGATATTTGTTTTGCATTGTATGGTTAATCTATATTACAGAAAAACAAGTGAAATTAAACAAGTGCCACAAAAATTGTTCCAACTTTATAGATCTCACCTAGGGATGTGCATTACAATTGTCTGAAAGATGCAAAAAATAGGCAATATTATAGACTATGGAAATGTGGAAAGTTGAATTGATACCACATGGCAACTTCTAGCACTCTTCATGTAGTATAACTATAGTTTTCAGAATTTGGCACTACTTTAGATATTATGGAATGCTTGGGTTATAGTTCTTATACATGAGGAGTACCTGGAGCTTTCAGTTTCGGTTTAACCTTTGAATAACAATAGGAGTTAAAAAAAAAGTTTGCATTTCTCAAGTAAAACACTTATAAACCAAAAATAACAACTATGGTTAACATAAAAGTCTTAAAATCTCGATAGTTGCAAGTTTACTTTTTAGAACATTCAATTCTCTATTTGTATCCAGTATAAACTAAAACATAAAGTTTCATGCTAGAAGCAAAAAATTTGTTTCTGCCCGGTCTCGAACCGGGGACCTTTCGCGTGTTAGGCGAACGTGATAACCACTACACTACAGAAACTTCATGCATGTTGGTGTTTATAAATCTGCTCTTCATGATATTACAGAGTATTTGAATGGCTAATTTCATACCATTTTTATTTCTTTACATGAGTACTGAAAAAAATATATTGTTTTTTTAATAGGTATAGATTTGATAGGTTTCCACAATCAAAATAGAAGATGTTTCATTTTGTTACCTTCTAGGCAGAAACGTACTGTTGGTTACGGTTACATAAGAAATAGTTGTTTGTTAAACATAGAAATATAAATCCTTTCATTAATCAAAAGAATATTTAAGTAATATTTTCCATGGAACAAAATGCTAACAATGCTTTTATGAATGTAGATCATAATGGGACAACATCACTTAGGGCTAAACTCCACGTCAAAAAGTCTTCAGATGCGATGCACTAAGAGGAAACACTTGCAACAAAATAGATGCGCGAATATAATGTAAGTGATAGAAATATCTCACCCACAAACTGCATGTATATGACACGACACAACTGTCGGAAGAAGACGCAACATTGCAGCGTTTGTATCTTACAGTCATGTCAGATGCATGCAGTTTGTGGGTGAGATATTTCTATTACTTACATTATATTCAGTGCATCCGTCTTGTCGCATGCGCTTCCTCTTAGCTTGCCGGATCTGAAGAAGTCGCCCCATGGAGTTCAGCCCTAAAAGACCTCACATTAGTAAAGTATGGTCACTCCTGCTCTTATGTCCAAATTGCTAGTAATAAAGGTGTATTTATTTAGACTTTTTAACAAATATAAAAAACTTTGGGAAGAATGACAAAGAAGAAGAGGTATTTTAAAATGTTATACATTTAATATGATTGAAATGAATTAAAAATTCCTGAAAATCAGCACTAGTAAGAATAAAATATTTGCAAGACTCAAAGAAGAAAAGGAATGTTGTTATATAAGTGGGGAGAAAAATACACGCCCAACGTGGGGCTCGAACCCACGACCCTGAGATTAAGAGTCTCATGCTCTACCGACTGAGCTAGCCGGGCCTGTCTGAATATGCTAGTTAGAAGAATGCAGTATAGAGTAACTACTCTATAGAGAAGCAGAAAAACTTTTTTTTTTTTAAAACAATATATGACTGTTTTTAAATCAAGCTATTTAGACTATCAAGCTAGATTAGACCCAGCAAATGGCAGGTCAAACAGGGCAATGATCTGTCCAGTCTGGGAGAATACATACCTCCCAACATTTTGAAAATAGAAAGAAGGACAAAAAGATTTGCTGCAAGTAGCATAGCAAATGTGTTTGAGTATGCCTATTGTTGTGGCCACACTCCCTAATTACCATTTCCATTTGTCACATTGTTACGGTCTGAACAGATTTCTGTGGTTTTTATGTGTTATTATAGTTTTTTAAGTGACTCAAAATCATGTTAACGGTTGCATAACCTGGCCAGAAGACAATGGTCAAACCAGAATACAACTGCATCGAAACAGTAATCAGATCACAGCTAATTTGCATACAATTTGAATAGAGATATACCTGTCAGACCATCTCTTTTACATTATAAACCAGCAGAGCACCTGTGATACGCTGCTTGAAGCACATGGGTCATGGAAAATGCAATATGAATACAGAGCAAATCAGAGCCATGTATATGCAGTGCATATGGCTTAACACGTTTTTATTTAGAAATAAGCTACAAGTCAGAATGTCTGTTGTGATCTAATTGATAGTCTGATTTAACTAAAGTAACATGATCAGTCTGGACCAAGGGAGAAATAGAGAATTCAGGGGCAAATGCATGCACTTGTACATAATATTTAAAATGAAGGCTATAATGTTAAGTCTCAAGTTAAAATTGTCTTTTTCACTGAATGTTTCAGTCAATAGCAGAACTACAAGAAAGCCAATAAATTTAGTGCAGTGCATCATGTAGTCGATCTTTCTTACCTATACATCAATAGGTCATTCTCAGTTAATTACGTGAAGACATAATCAGCTTAATTTATTGCATTCGGGGCCCCTAAACCCCTCATACCTTCCAGCAGAGCGGCTCCACAGAAACCGGACATAAACGTTCCCAACAGCAGGGGGAGGTGCCCAGCCAGCACAAAAAAACAAGTGGAAAGGGCCCGCCCAGCCAATACAAAAAAAGAGCCACCCACACAGCACAAAAAAAGAAAGACAAAAAAAAATTGTAAAGTAAAAAAAAAACTAAAAAAAAGTCAGTGGTTCTGGTGGGCCCCCAGGGGGAGTGGGCCTGGTGCAACTGCACCTCCTGCTCCCCTGGTAGTTACGCCACTGGTAAAAGCATCCTGCATTTTTAGCTCAAGTGCGGACCAAGGTCCTTGCAGCCCCGGGTGCAAGCTGTACCCACTGCCAGGGCAAACTTTACATGTATCCAATGAAAACAGCAGCACTCCAGTATTATTGAAAAAATTTACTTAAAATGCCATAGGCAACATTTTGGGCTACACAGACCCTTTGTCAAGCCATGTAGTATGATAACAGTGGGTGCAATTTTGCATGGTAGCCATTACATGATCATGGTGACCCCGTGTACTTAATGTTCATTTTTAATGAAATAGTATCAAATTTTAGAGCAAGGGTGAATCCCTCCAATCCATCCAATGGAACCAATTGTCATGAATATTAACGAGGCTGTTCTCCTCTGAGTTAACTTTTAGTATGATACAGGGAATGATATTCTGAGATAATTTGCAATAGGTTTTCATGTTTAATGGAAACCTTATGGAAACTTTTATGAACATATAGCTCTGGGCAGGTTTTACTCAGACCAAAAACAGTTTGAGAAGTGAACCGATTCATCAATATGTTAAGTGCTTGGAAATTTTGGTATTTTAATGGGGAAATAGACCCTTTGTAAAATATCCTGCACCGGGACTTTAACCCTTGACCCTCAGATTAAAAGTCTGATGCTCTACTCTACCACTGAGCTATCCGGACTCTGAGATGGAGTGTTTGTTACACAAATATTTACTTTACACTGATTCAAAGTGCTTTTTAAACATATCCACATGCTAGTTACCTAAGTTTGGGAGAGGTAAGGGAGCAATTTGTGGGGTGGCAAGGTAGAGGTTGGGTTTTTTAGTTTGGTATTTTCTGAATTATTTGGCAATTTGTTCTTTCTTGCTCTTAGGCTTGCAATTTTTACTGTTGTATGTTTGGTATGGCTTAAATACTGTAGCTACGAGGGAGTATTTAGAATGTCAGAAGAATGGGATAGTAATACTAGAGGTTAGAAATCATAAAAACAATAGCACTGAAATTTTAGAGTCAACCGTTTTTTGTTACCAGATACAACAACCAGATAGCATTTTCTTTGCAGGTTGGGAAGAGGCAAATGACATTATAATGGAAAAACAATGTACCAACTGATAAGATATTTCATCATTGAATGTATGTCTCTATAATAAATACATGTAAGATGTAAACTCCTAGTTTAATTACCATTAATTAAGAGTCACAAGTAGAAGACAAAAATGCATTATTTTTACTATAACCCAGCCCATAGAAAACAAGTACAACATATTAGCACACATAACACATTCATTTCTCTAGAATTTGCATATAGGCAAAAATAACATGTATGTAGTGGATACAGGGCTGCCATAAAAAATCACAGGCCTGCACAACATTTTTCTAGGTCCCCACTAGGGATGCACTGAATCCACTTTTTTGGATTCGGCCGAACCCTTTGCGAAATCCAAACCCTCAGGCCCGGACTGGCAATCTGTGGGTTCTGGCAAATGCCAGAGGGGCTGCTATAAGGTGCCATAGAAAGTCAGTATTTAGTGGGCTGGTGGGGACTGTTTGGGCCTCTATGTGGGCTGATTGGGCCTCTGTGTACCTGAAATGCCAGGGCCTATTTTAATTCTCAGTCCGGACCTGCAAACCCTAATTTACATATGCAAATTAAGGGTGGGAAGGGGAAACATTTTTACTTCCTTGTTTTGTGACCAGAAAGTCACGTGAATTTCCCTCCCCATCCCTAATTTACATATGCAAATAAGGATTCGGATTCAGTTCGGCCAGGCAGAAGGATTCAGCTGAATCTGAATCCTGCTGAAAAAGGCAGAATCCTGGCCGAATCCCGAACCAAAACCTGGATTCGGGGCATCGCTAGTCCCCACCCATCAGTACAAAGGCCACACATGCACAACTGCTAAAAAAATTAAAAACCCCCTCTAAGTTAAAGAGAAAAAACATTGATGGCCACAAACCCCCTACAAGTTATAAAAAACATTAGTGGCCAGGGCCCCCCGACAAGTTATTAAAAAAAAGAACATTAGTGGTCAGGGTCCCTGCAAGTTATAAAAAAAGAAAATTGGCCAGGGTACCTTAAAGCTATAATAAAAAAATTGGTGGCCAGGTTTATAAAAAGTTATAAAAAAAAAAAAACATTGGGCATTGGTGACCCAGGCTCATACAAGTCATTAAAAGATGAACATTGGTGGCCAGGGCCCCTATAGTTTTTAAAAAATTGAGGATTAATGCCATGAAACAAAGGGCATGTTAAACTGAAGGTAAAAAAAAATATTTTTCAGTTATCCTTTTGTATGTAAAGTGCATGATCATTTTTCACCTCTAAAACCGTAATGATATGTTTGCATTTCAAATGTTTCTTGTCTGCTCTTAATTAAATTAAGAGGGATCAATTTTTCTCCCAAATGCTCAGGCAACAGATTTGCTTTTCATGCACACAACACTAAAAGGTAAAGATCTTGCTGTCTATAAGCCCCAGTGGCCTAATGGATAAGGCACTGGCCTCCTAAGCCAGGGATTGTGGGTTCGAGTCCCATCTGGGGTGCTTTTTTTGTGTTCTTTGTAATAAAGGAAGGTATCCTTGCAAGTCTCAAGTTCTTTTGAAACTTCAGCCCTGTAAAAATAAAGGCCCCCATACACAGGCTGATAAATGCTGTCGACAGCCCGAGCCGGCATCTTATTGGCCCGTTTGTGGGCTTCCCCGATTGATATCTGGCAGAAAGTCAGGCAGATCGAGCAGGTTAAAAAATCCCATTGGATTCCCCCATCTATGTGTGTATGTGGTCCCGCGATCCGACCACCCATGTCGAATACATTATGATCCGATCACGTGGGCATATCGGGGAGACATTCGCTCGTTTGGTGACATCAAAACTAATTTTCATAGGTTATTCGGTGCAGGTATGGTGGGAGACGATCCGACTGATATTGACAAAATACTTGTATATCGGCTGGCTCGTCGATCGGGTTGGCCAGAAAATTTTGAATGCACCCGAACATCGGCCAATGTTAGTGCTGAATAGTCAGATACAGGTAGAATTCTATTGTTTCTACCTGTATTTCAGCTCTACACTGAAAACAAGCAAACGAGCATTCTTTCCTCAAAAGATCTTTTCCAGAAAAGATTGTAATTATATTGTCTATATATTATATTGTCTATGGCCAACTTTACTCTGTCCTACACCATCTTTAGAGTTTCTGGATTTTGCCTTTTTCGTTTTGAAATATTCTGTGCCTCTTGTTTCCATGAAATTTTGTGGAATGAAAAACCTGTCCCTTAAAACAGATGATGACACAATTTTTAGTCTACCATAGTTAAATATAGTTATATAGTTAAGTTGGTTTCAAAAAAGATCAAAATCCATCAAATTCAAACCCCCCAAATGAAATAAGCATACACACATTCACACCAACCCCTCCATATACTCACATAAAATATATATACCAATATCTATACTAATTGTAGGTTTTAGTATCAGAATAGCCTACAATTATTATGCTTGTTCAAGAAATCATCCAAACCTATGTGCCCCTCTTGAAAAAGTGCTGCCATTTTTAGGCAGCACTTGAGGCAAAGTGCATTCTGCAAGAATTTGCACTCCAAAAAGATAAATTAAATAGCAGTGCAACCAATATGTTATACATTTTAAATGCCAACGTAATCAAAAAAGATATCACTCCCTGGTGGACTAGTGGTTAGGATTCGGCGCTCTCACCGCCGCGGCCCGGGTTCGATTCCCGGTCAGGGAAGAAGCTTTTACTCACTGGGCTTCTGTATCAGACTTCCTGTTTTTAGCATAAACCTCCAGGGCTAGGGCTTGAGCATGCTCAGTTTGCTCCTCTCTCCCCCTCCATGCTATAATTTGAGCCCAGCGCTTTGAGTGAGCAGGGAGAGACTCAGACAGGAAGTGATCTTACACCAAGCTAGTTGGAATTAGACAACTTTTTATTTCACCATATAAGACAATAATCCACAGATCCTCTCAATTTAAGAAACCCCCTACACACTGCCATTTAATGAATAACTCACATTTATACTATACTATAACCTTGCATTTATCAACATTGAACCTCATTTTCTAATTTGCTGCTCATTTATCTGATTTAGTCAAGTCACTCTGCAAATGTTTCATTTTGAAATTTGGCATGGGGCTAGACATTGTCAGTTTCTCAGGAGCCCGCTGGTCATGTGACTTCTGCTATAAGAAACTTCAGTCACTTTTTACTGCTACACTGCAAGTTGGAGTGATATCACCTCACTCCCTTCCCTCTCCAGTAGACCATCAGCAGGCTATTTGGAAAATCACATTTGCATTACTAGCCCCACCTAGTGGTAGACAAGAGAGTAGCACCAAAGCAGAAAAACGTTCAGCCCTGCAAAAAATAGCAGTCTGAAAGCAGTTCAATCCTGAAGTACTGGCTCCTTCTCAAAGCTCAGGATCATAGTTCACTGAGATGGCTGCCTCCACACTAATATTACAGCTAAAAAAAAATACATTTATTGGTTCAAGAATAAAATGTTAATTGGTAGAGTGAATTATTTGCAATGGAAACAGTGTGATTTGGAAATATACAGTAAATCATAAGAATCATGACAGAATACCTTAAGAATAACTGTCATACAGGGAGAGTTGTGTATAAGCAATTCAACACACAGATTAATTTGGCACGTGTGGTCCCATATGGTCTAGCGGTTAGGATTCCTGGTTTTCACCCAGGCGGCCCGGGTTCGACTCCCGGTATGGGAACTGTAGCTTTTGCAATACAAACTGGTTTGTCAGCCATTTAAGTGATTCAATGCAGGTAGGTTTCTTAAAGAATTTCTGCTATGGTTACCTGTGCCAATTTAGTCTTTGCTGTAATAAAATTCCACTTTGCAGCCATGTCTGCCAATGCAGGTTACAGGGCCAAAGAGCTTCCACTCTGGCCTTCTAATCCTTCAGAGAAGAGATATGCAGAACTAGTCTGTATTACAGCCTTTGCAGTCTTCCCATTGTGCACATCTTGCTGGAATTCTTAATTGTTATAAGAGGAGCGAACACAGGAAAATGGTATAAGTTCCATTGTTTATCTAGAATTTTGCAGACTGCCTCCCACACACCCTCATTAATGAAACGCTGCTGAGCACATTCAGCTCTGTATTTATAGAAAGGTGCAACTCCTTAAGGGGGTGGTTGACCTTTAAAGGGCAGCTGTTGGGTAAAAATTTTATTCCCAACCAAAAGTGCAGGCTAATAGAGTTTGCTTTCTGGTTGGGTATTGCAGTACTTTAAAAAAAAAAAAAAGCCTCCCGTCAGTGCTACGCTACCCGCACTGGGAGGGAGCTCCCGGTGCGAGCAGCCATGTCTGGTCACTCGAATGCACATAATGCACATGTGACATCACGAACATGCGCATAATAAGCAATTCGGGGCAGTTTTTCATTATGCGCATGCGAGTGACTGGACATGGCTGCTCACACCGGGAGCTCCCTCCAAGTGCGGGTAGCGTAGCACTGGTGGGGGGCATTTAAAAAAAAAAAAGTACTGTTATCCCCAACCGGAAAGCGGGCTCTATTAACCTGCACTTTTGATCAGGGATAACATTTTTACTGAATATGTGCCCTTTAAGTTAACTTTTAGTATGTTTTGGAATGGTTAATTCAAAGCAACTTTTCAACTGATCTTCATTTGTTCTATTTTTTTTGGTAAAAAAACTAAACTCAAAAACCAAATAATAAAAAATGAAAACCAATTGTAAATTGTCTCAAAATAGTATTGCCTACAACATACTAAAAGTTAATTTAAATGTGAACAACACCTTTAAGCTCTATGGAAGCACAAGTTGCTGCGCCCACAAGCTCAACCAATGTGGCAAAAGGCAAAAAAGATGGTACTTTGTGCTCCTTCCATATGGTCCCTTATGTTTGCACATACACAACTGGAACTTTTCCAAGATATCGTTCTTGAGGCCCTTTGCCCGAGTAGACAGATTGCCAGTCCGGGCCTGTCATAAAGACAACTTTTGACACTCCTTATGAAGCAAAATTAAAACATGACAGAATTCTGCACTGGTTTAGATGGTACAGAACTGGAACTGAATTATGTTTGTTGCAGTCCTGTTACACAAGGAAGACCATAAATTGTACATATGGTGCTTATCTTCTTTGGCTTAACTATTTGAGAAAGGGAGAAGCGAGGATGATGGTAGCAAACTAATCTATATCTATTATAATCAATTATTCCACACATCTGGCGTTGGTGGTATAGTGGTGAGCATAGCTGCCTTCCAAGCAGTTGACCCGGGTTCGATTCCCGGCCAACGCAAAGACAGTTTTTGTTTCCTAATGGTGTTCCATTTTGAGTCAAAACAGTAAGTTGTTGTTTGCCATTTCATACTAGATGATGTCTATTTTGCATTGCATAGATAATGTGTTTATATATACTTGCATTTATTGCATAGACCGGCTAAAGAAATTTGTTAGAAATTGACAAATAAACTAGGAATTAGTGATGAATGAAACTTTTCGCCAAGTTTCACTGTAAAAGTTACGCCTATAGACTGTAACAGGTGAAAAAATTGTATCGCAATTTTTTGCCCATAAACTGCAATGCATTTCTGCAAATTTTTGCGAAACAGGTGAGTTTTGCCCGTTACTACTAGGAATGTATCATTTTTCTCTGTACGTTGTGCACCACACTTGTCAGAAAAATAAGCAACATTGTTAAAAAAAAATTCAAACTGACCTTTATTTTGAATTTTGGAACAGAAATGAATAAATTGAAGAATGGTTCATAGCCATGCAATCCGAGACTCTTCACTACAAGCCTTTAGCATTAGTTGTCTGCTTTCAGGTGCAAAAGTACACATTGTGATTGAACAAAACAGTTTTCAATATTGCTTCCCCAGTGATCCCCAACCAGTAGCTCGTGAGCAACTTGTTGCTCTCCAACCCCTTGGATGTTGCTCCCAGTGGTCTCAAAGCAGGAGCTTATTTTTGAATTCCAGGCTTGGAGGCAAGTTTTGGTTGTATAAAAACCAGATGTACTGCCAAACAGAGTCTCCTGTAGGCTGCCAGTCCACATAGGCTCTACCAATAGCCAATCATAGCCCTTATTTGGCACTATCCATGAAAATTTTAATGCTTGTGTTGCTCCCCAACTCTTTTACATCTAAATGTTGCTCATGGGTGAAAAAGGTTGGGGACCCCTGCATCAGAGAATGGCAGTGTAGGACAATCCAGGTGCTACACAACTAAAGCTCCCATCCTACTAAACATTTACCCTAACCCTACCCTTTCCCGACCAATACAGTAACCATTTTAGTTTCCTGCTTGGGTTCCATTTCTAGCCAATACAGTAAGTTCATATGTTTCATTGCACACTATATGATATTTGTTTTGCATTGTATGGTTAATCTATATTAAGAAATTATTGAACACCATGGATAGAAAAAAAGTGTAATTAAACACGTGTCACAAAAATTGCCCCAACATGAAAGATCTCACCTAGGGATGTGCATTACAATTGTCTGCAAGGTGCAAAAAATAGGCAATATTATTGAATATGGAAGTGTGGAAAGTTGAATTGATACCACATGGCAACTCCTAGCACTCTTCATGTAGTATAACTATAGCTTCCAGAATTTGGCACTACTTTAGATATTATGGAATGCTTGGGTTATAGTTCTTATACACGAGGAATACCTGGAGCTTTCAGTTTCGGTTTAACCTTTGAATAACAATAGGTGTAAAAGAAAATGTTTGCATTTCTCAAGTAAAACACTTATAAATCAAAATTAACGAGTATGGTTGACATAAAAGTCTTAAAATCTTGACAGTTGCAAGTTTACTTTTTTCAGCATTCAAGTCTCTATTTGTATCCAGTATAAACTAAAACACACAGTTTCATGCTAGAAGCGGTAGGCCATTTTTCATGGATAACAATTTGTACTTCAAGGCCAACAACAAAATTGTTTCTGCCCGGTTTCGAACCGGGGACCTTTCGCGTGTTAGGCGAACGTGATAACCACTACACTACAGAAACTTCACGTATGTTGGTGTTTATAAATCTGCTTTTCATGATATAGCAGAGTATTTGAATGTCTAATTTCATACAATTTTTATTTATTTCCGTTAAGCACTGAAAAAATGTATTGTTTTTTAATAGGTATAGATTTGAAAGGTTTCCACAATCAAAATAGAAGATGTTTCATTTTGTCACCTTCTAGACAGAAAGCACTGTTGGTTACGGTTACATAAGAAATAGTTGTTTGTTAAACATAGAAATATAAATTCTTTTATCAATTAATATAATATTTAAGTATTTTTTTCCATGGCAGAATGCTAACAATGCTTTTATGAATGTAGAACATAATGGGACAACATCCAATTATAATCCTACACGAATGTCGGATGAAGACGCAATGTGAAGACGCAATGTGCGGTATGTGCATGCAGTTTCTGGGTAAGATATTTCTATTACTTACATTATATTCAGCGTATCCATCTTGTCGCATGCGCTTCTTTGCATCTGAAGACGTTTCCACGTGGAGTTCAGCCCTGAAAGACCTCACATTAGTAAAGTATGGTCACTCTGGCTCTAATGTCCCAATTGCCAGTAATAAAGGTGTATTTGTTTAGACTTTTTAACCACTTTTTTTAAAACTTTGGAAGAATAACAGAAAAGAAGAGGTATTTCAAAATGTTATACATTTAATATGATTCAAATGAATTCCTGAAAATCAGCATTATTAAGAAATATTGTGAAGGTAAAGATTTACAAGACTCAAAGAAGAAAAGGATGGTTGTTATATAAGTGGGGAGAAAATGACACGCCCAACGTGGGGCTCGAACCCACGACCCTGAGATTAAGAGTCTCATGCTCTACCGACTGAGCTAGCCGGGCCTGAATATGTAGGGCTTGCAAAATAATGCAGTAACTACTATATTTAGAAAAACTTTTTTCAGTTTAAAAATAATATATGACTGTTTTTAAATTAAGCTCTTTTGCATCGATATGTGTTCCCTGGCCCAGAGCAGTCAGATTAGACCCAGCAAATGGCAGGTCAAATGGGGCAAAGATCTGGTCAGGCTGGGGGAATACATACCTCCCAATATTTTAAAAATAGAAAGATTCGCTCCATGAAGTGCGGCAAATTTGTTTGAGCATGCCTATTTTTGTGGCCACACCCCCTAATTGCCATGTCCATTTTACAAGATTTGGCAGGTTATGAAAGTTTGAACACATTTCTGTGGTGTTTCTGTGTTATTATAGTTTTGCTAATGAAGGTGAATTGCCCTTTAAAGGACCAGTAACATAATTTTGTACTCACAATAAAAAATAATGAATATACATTGCTTACCCCCAATATGCTGCTCTTTCCTGCTGTTTCAGTAAGACATCCAAAAAAACTTAAACCGGTGCTGTCCCACAGCGTCCAAAGGGTCTCCACCATCTTCTAGCTTCATCTTCCTTCTTCTCCCCTACGTGCACACAGCTGTGTGCCTCTTCCTGGTATTTGTGACATCACTTCCGGAAGTGATGTTACTCTCTCACAACTGTCAGCGTCTGTCCGTGCAGCTTTCCCCCCCTCCTTCGTGCTCCTGTCACACAGCTGTTGCCTCCTTGTTCCTCTCACTGCCGTTCCCTCACCGTCCTTCACCCAGCCTTTTCTCTTCCTGAGCATCTGCTTTCATTGCAGCCTTCCCCCCCCCCCCCGTTACTCTCACTGCCTTCCCTCACACAGCCTTCAACTTTCCTTCCCCTCCTCTGTCTTCCTCTCACCACTGTTCCCTCACCCAGCCTTCTCCTTTCCTCCCCCTCCATGTTCCACTCACTGCCGTTCTATCATCCAGCCTTCAACTTTACTTAGCATCCCCTTTCAATACAGTCGCCTCTCCCTCCCTCCGTGTTCCTCTCACCGTCGCTGCTCTAACTGTGCCATTCACTCCCCTCACCAAGTCGTGTCATACAAAAAAAAACACAGAATGAAGAGGGAGAACTAATGTGCCAGTTGCCGGCTGCTCTGCAGCTCTTCTGACTTCCAGGATCCTGCCGGAAGTCCTGGGAGGAGGAGCACTGTCTGGGACACGCACGTACTTCAATAGGTAAAGATTGGTTGCCACATCGCCCTTTTTCAAAAGTCAGTTCAGAGCATGGAGGGGAGTTTTTACTGGGGACTTTTCAGGTAAAAGGAGGGTGAATATAAATATATATGCAGGCTGTCATTTTAATTTTTTTAATATAAAAAAAGATGTTACTGGTTCTTTAAGCTACAAATCACAGTTTGCCCAAGAGACCTGCTTATCTGAAATTGTTACAATGGGTTCTATACTTAGCTTACATTGTTACAAAAGTATCTAAGTATCAATCCTGGGCTCTCTGCCAACAGCCAATTAAGTTAGAAACTTTGTATCTTTTTCTGTCGTCAGTGCAAGAGATCAAAAGTTGAGACATTTCAGTAACAAGCCCAGGACTGCGGGTTGATCTGTCAAAATCCGAAATGTTCCTTTAAAAATGGGACAGTTGGGAGGTATGGGAATCATAGTGGAAGTGGGGGAGCAGTAATTTGCATAAAATCACTGCACCATAATCCAGTCATATACAATACATTCTAGTGACCAGCCCTACTGAAAGTGTCACAGACAAAGAAGCCAGTGGCATGACACTAATGATCTAATATACACTATAATGCCAACAGTATCTGGACACCTGTCTGTCCAACATCTCATTCCTGAACCAAGGGGTGTAATATTAGTTGCTTTTCCCTTTGCTACACTCCTGGGAAGGTTTCCAATAGATATTGAAATCATTGTTGGTTGTGATTTTCTTTCATTTAGCCACAAGAGCATTATGAGTTTGGGCACTGATGTTGGGGGTCTGATCCCCAACATCAGTTATTGTGCCATTCCCATCTCAGCAAACCATTTCTGTATTGGACTTTGTGCCCAGACCATTATTGTGCTGAATCAGGGTAATAAGACGCATAATAATCTAAATTGATTTTTTTCCCACAATAATTCCCCTTTAAATAACAGTTTTATGAGATTATGCAGCCTCTACATAACAATGCATCCCCTGGCATAAGGGCACTAATGAAAAGTTAAAGGGTACAGTGACTCCGATGGTTTGCAATGCTGTAAAATCTGACTGATTATAGCAAATTGCTTCTTGTTTGCTATTGGTTACTATTCAAGAGTAATCAATGTTGCTTTGTTTAGTGTAAGAAATAGCAAATTAGATATTTAATTACAAAATAAAATAAAACTATGCAAAAAGTACAGGTGGAAAATACTGTCATTTAAGAGGGGCAAAAAACTTTATCCAAGACATAGGTTGATCCAGCAGTCATCTGATCCTTGGTCAAATACATTATCCATTGCACCACCAGTCCCTGTTTAAAGGTGTTTTTACAGTCCTAATCCCATGCATCCTGTGTTCTTTTAAGGAACAGTAAAACCAAAAAAGTGTTTTAAAGGAATGACAATATATTGTCATTCTTTTTTATTTTTTATTCTATTCCTTCATTCGAACTAAGTAAATGTGCCCCACAGTGTACACACTCTAACACAACTACATGTTTGTGTTTACATAAAACCCCACCAATAGAAATAATCAGAGACACCATGAATTAATGTGTTTCAGTCATCAATTGAAGTACTATACAATGGGGAGTAATGTTAAAACAGGGCAAAAAATTGAACGCCCGAACAGGGACTTGAACCCTGGACCCTCAGATTAAAAGTCTGATGCTCTACCGACTGAGCTATCCGGGCTCTGAAATTATTGGAAATGATTGTGAGCTAGGATGGTAGAGAATACTGATTGCATTAATTTCTGTTCCATGTGTAATGTGAAAAGATTACTGGGGGGTTCTAGTGTAGGAAGTAGGGATGCACCGAATCCACTATTTTGGATTCAGCCGAACCCCCGAATCCTTTGTGAAAGATTCGGCCGAATACCGAACCGAATCCGAACCCTAATTTGCATATGCAAATTAGCGGTGGGAAGTGAAAAATAATTTAACTTCCTTGTTTTGTGACGAAAAGTCATGCAATTTCCCTCCCCACCCCTAATTTGCATATGCAAATTAGGATTCGGATTCGGTTCGGCCAGGCAGACGGATTCGGCCGAATCTGAATCCTGCTGAAAAAGGCCGAATCCTGGCCGAATCCCGAACCGAATCCTGGATTCGGTGCATCCCTAGTAGGAAGACATACAGGTGGGACTTCTAGATCCTCTTATTTCTTTCCCACGGCAATGAAGAGAATTGCGATTGGTAAAACATATGCGTCACTTCGGCTTTCTGAAGTTGTGTGACTAATCTCTTCATCTACCATTACCCTAATCTATTTTTGGGCTAAAATCTATCCCATGTGCATAGTGGCAGGTAAAGACAAATGGCTGGTTTGGAAGCTAAAAAAGTCTGGCAAAGCTAATGCAGAGCAGCACAGCTCTCTCCAAAAAACCCCACTTTGTTTTGATTTAATAATTGCTTTACTTAGGCGCCACTAAAAGCAAAGTTTAGGAGCTATAGTTCAATTCTAACCAGAGTACTGTCTGTATGAGGATAATCTGAATGGATTCAATTGAACCTAATCTTGGTTAAGAGGATTTGTAGCTCGAGCTTTAATTAGCTGAAGCTGAATATTTAGCAACACATCTCTACAACTCATTAACTTCTTATTACTGTATCTACAATGTCACATGGCTTGTGCTTAATATATTCATTTTGGAAAAGCTCCAATACACTCATTACTGACTTGTTACGTCTCCTTGTTTCTGCAGATGACTTTCAGTCTTTTTGCAGACACTCAAAGGGGGAGGAATACAGCACCAGATCCCACCCACCTTTACCCAAAATGGTTTGCTCCACCTCTTTTTTTTCAGATTAGAGCAGTCTATGAATTTAAAGAGTGTCAGTTATTCAGCAAGACTCTTCTATCAGGTAAGTGTAGTGTTTGTACAACTTACTCACTTACACAATATATAAAAGCTTATAACAATTACCTTAGTGAAGTTATTATTACTGAGAATTTAGATGTATTTATCTTTAAAAAAAAAAAATCCGAGCCAGGTAGGAGTCGAACCTACAATCTTCTGATCCGTAGTCAGACGCGTTATCCATTGCGCCACTGGCCCACTTATGGTTAAGTCTTAAATGCATAGAAATTAATTGATTTCAGCTAAACCTAATTAATAAAAAAATTTTAACATTTATTAACATTGCTTATCAGTCAGTGTACTATTGGGCTCCCAGTAATCTCGGGGTCTGCTTCCTTTATAATTATATCCCCTCATTAAAGGACCAGCAGGAACAAAAATCAAAAAGAATCATTGATCTGATATATAATCTATATTAAATATGACTCTTCTATCAGGTAAGTGTAGTGTTTGCATAGCTATCTCACTTAGATGATATATAAAAAGCCATTACAATTATCTTAGTGAAGTTATTATTACCAAGATTTTATATGTAAGGATGATACAACTTTAAAAAAGCCGAGCCAGGTAGGAGTCGAACCTACAATCTTCTGATCCGTAGTCAGACGCGTTATCCATTGCGCCACTGGCCCACTCATAGTTAAAGATTACTTGGCTCCACCTAAACCTAAATAATACATTTTTATTAACATTTATTAAAATTGCTTATCAGTCAGTGTCCTACTGGGCTCCCAGTAATCTCGGGGTCTGCTTCCTTTATAATTATATCCCCTCATTAAAGGACCAGCAGGAACAAAAATCAAAAAGAATCATTGATCTGATATATAATCTATATTAAATATGACTCTTCTATTAGGTAAGTGTAGTGTTTGCATAGCTAACTCACTTAGATGATTTAGAAAAGCTCATAACAATTGGCTCAGTGAAATTATTATTGCCAAGAATTTAGATTTAAGGGTGATACATCTTTCAAAAATAAACGAGCCAGGTAGGAGTCGAACCTACAATCTTCTGATCCGTAGTCAGACGCGTTATCCATTGCGCCACTGGCCCACTTATAGTTAAGTGCTAATGGCATAGAAATTACGTGGCTCCACCTAAACCTAAATAATAAATTTTTATTAGAGGAAAACTATTCCCCAGAACAATGTAAGCCCCTGTAGAAAGATATTGAATAAAACAGCTCATATGTAAAAACTTGCTTCATGTAAATAAACCATTTTCATAATAATATATATTTTTAGTAGTATGTGCCATTGGGTAATCATAAATAGAAAATTGCCATTCTAAAAAATAAGGGCCACTCCCTGGGATCATAGGATTCATAGTGCATGCAAGTAAACCAAACAAACCATACATGTAAAATCACATGAGCCAATTAAAATACAGAGTTCTGTTTTTGGTTCCACACTTCTTCCTATTAGAGTTAGAGCTGCAGTATTTCTGGTCAGGTAATCTCTGAGGCAGCACACAGACCATCATGAGATGTAAAAGGGTACATCTTTAAAAATTGAGCCAGGTAGGAGTCGAACCTACAATCTTCTAATAGTCAGACGCGTTATCCATTGCGCCACTGGCCCACTTGCCTAAACCTAACTGATACATTTTTATTACCATTTATTAAAATTGCTTATCAGTCAGTGTCCCACTGGGCTCCCATTCATCTCAGGTCGGCTTCATTTATAATTACACCCCTTATTAAAGGACCACAAATAAAGACACATGGATTTCATAGTAATGTCTACTTAGTACTTTTAACCCTGAAAAAATCTTGTGAATATTTAAATAAACCTGGGAATTGACTTTTATTATTAATGAGTGGTGTTCTGATATAAAGGAGCGCTAACCTGGTAAATGACACAGGGGAATATGTAATAAAAGATACCAGAAACGGAACTAGAGGGGGGCGGGCCCTGGTGCAGGACACGCAGCCGGGCCCCCGCCCCCCTCCGTACACCCGGAACTGGCCCAGGAATATGCACCACAAAGCGGCGCGCGGACTGCCGGGGGGCCCGGAGGGGGTGCGGGCCCAGGAGCAGTAACCTACAGCAACCAATCAGCAAGTAAAAATTACTGGCAAACATCTTATTGGTTGCTATGGGTTATTGCTCCTGGGCAAACTTAGAGCCTTTTATTACATATAGGGGGTTGTGTCTCTGCTGCTTAAAGGAAAACTATACCAAAATCAATACTTTAGAAACAGATAATTTACATCATATTAAGTGGCATATTAAAGAATCCTACCAAACTGGAATATATATTTAAGCAATTATTGCCCTTTTACATCTCTTGCCTTGAGCCACCATTTAGTGATGGTCTGTGCTGCCTCAGAGATCACCTGACCAGAAATACTGCAGCTCTAACTGTAACAGGAAGAAGTGTTAAAGCAAAAGACAGAACTCTGTCTGTTAATTGGCTCATGTGACCTAACATGTATGGTTTGTTTGTGTGCACTGTGAATCATACGATCCCAGGGAGTGG
The DNA here is from genome assembly GCA_038501925.1 of Xenopus petersii. Taxonomy (NCBI): domain Eukaryota; kingdom Metazoa; phylum Chordata; class Amphibia; order Anura; family Pipidae; genus Xenopus; species Xenopus petersii. The sequence goes on along the minus strand of CM076676.1, from coordinate 143,706,313 downwards.
TCCTTATTTTTTAAAATGGCAATTTTCTATTTATGATTACCCAATGACACATACTACTAAAAATGGTTTATTTACATGAAGCAGGGTTTTACATATGAGCTGTTTTATGCAATGTATCTTTATAGACACCTACATTGTTTGGGGGTATAGTTTTCCTTAAAGGGATCCTGTCTCTGGAAACATGTTTTTTTTTCAAAACGCAGTTAATAGTGCTACTCCAGCAGAATTCTGCACTGAAATCCATTTCTCAAAAGAGCAAACAGTTTTTTTTATATTCAATGTTGAAATCTGACATGGGGCTAGACATTTTGTCAATTTCCCAGCTGCCCCTGGTCATGTGACATGTGTCTGCACTTTAGGAGAGAAATGCTTTCTGGCAGGCTGCTGTTATTCCTTCTCAATGTAACTGAATGTGTCTCAGTGGGACATGGGTTTTTACTATTGAGTGTTGTTTTTAGATCTACCAGAAAGCTGTTATCTTGTGTTAGGGAGCTGCTATCTGGTTACCTTCCCATTGTTCTTTTGTTTGGCTGCTGGGGGGGAAAAGAAAGGAGGTGATATCACTCTAACTTGCAGTACAGCAGTAAAGAGTGATTGAAGTTTATCAGAGCACAAGTCACATGACTTGGGGCAACTGGGAAATTGACAATATGTCTAGCCTCATGTCCGATTTCAAAATTGAATATAAAAAAATCTGTTTGCTCTTTTGGGAAATGGATTTTAGTGCAGAATTCTGCTGGATCAGCACTATTAACTGATTCATTTTGAAAAAAAAATTTTTTCCCCATGACAGTATCCCTTTAAATAAAGGAGAGTTGTAGCTGAACACTGCTTGGCAAGTTTCTTCCTAAATCCTATTTCAATTGTATACTTAGAAACAAATCTTTTACATTGCTATAACATAAATGAATGCAGCTTGTATGGGAGAATTTATATCTTGCTACCCACCTGTCTACTCTAATTTCTTGTCTAGCAAACTCCAAAAGCCTGTGTCACTTTATGCTCACCTGTTGCAGTCACTTGGAGTAGAATTCAGCCCAACCACCCAAAGTGTTTTGCTCTGCCTATTTTTATTCACAGATTAGGGCTGCCAGTCTGTAAATGAAAAGAGCACCAGTTAAGGTGGCCATACACTGCAGATAAAGCTGCTGATATCGGTCGTTTAGACCAATTTGACAGCTAATCTGCCCGTGTCTGGAGGCTTCCGACGGGTCTTTCCGATCGGTATCTGGACACGATATCGATCGGGAAGGTTTGAGTTTTCTCCCGACTGACCCGTTGGAGCCCATTGCGCTCATTGTAATACGATCGTTCGGCCATAGGTTCAGATTACTCCCGATATAGCCCTGCTGTTAGTGGCATATCAGGGTAAGGATCTTATAGTGTATGGCCACCTTAAGGGTAGGGGCACACGGCGCGATTTCGCCGCGATTCTGCGCTGGGCGAGTTGCGAGTCGCTGCGTTTTTTAAGCCGAAATAGCTTTGTTAACTTTGGCGCTGGCGTCAATGCAAATCGCGGCGAAATCGCTGCGCTAATTCACACGCGGCGATTCGTTTTCTATTGTCGCCCGAAGTTGCCTCGCTGGGCGTTTCCGGGCGACACTAGAAAAAGAATCGCCGCGTGTGAATTAGCGCAGCGATTTCGCCGCGATTTGCATTGACGCCAGCGCCAAAGTTAACAAAGCTATTTCGGCTTAAAAAACGCAGCGACTCGCAACTCGCAACTCGCCCAGCGCAGAATCGCGGCGAAATCGCACCGTGTGCCCCTACCCTAAGTCAGCTAAACTTTTCTGGCAGGGACATAAAACATCTGTATAGCTAAACTAATTGAATGTGTAAAACCCTTCAACAATGTTAATATGAAAGAGAATGTAAATGACCTTTTACATTGACAGCCTTAAAAGATCCGAGCCAGGTAGGAGTCGAACCTACAATCTTCTGATCCGTAGTCAGACGCGTTATCCATTGCGCCACTGGCCCAGATAGTGTTAATTAAGGGGGCATATCTTGAAACTACTTTGTCCCACCTAAATTAAAACACAATCTTTTTCATTGATATGTATTGAAACTACTTACCCATTGGACACACAGTTATCGCATGTTCTGCTTCCTCTATAGTCACATCCCCAGTTAAAAATAAAACAATAAAGCTTAGTTTAACCTTAAAGTGATACTGACGCTAAAAAAAATACTTTTTAAAATATGAATGTACATTAAAGGTTACCTATAGGTCATGTTGATGTTTTTGCTGAGAGGTTTGTTTTTGTAAGTAATTGTTATTTGATGTTCCTAAACCTGTCAGATAAAAAAGTTGTTCACTTTAAATGAACATGTCAGTATGATGCAGAGCGTAAAATTCTAAGACAATTTGCAATTGTTTTTTATTTTTTATTATTTGTGTTTTTTGAGTTATTTAGCTTTTTATTCAGCAGCTCTCCAGTTTGCAATTTTAGCATTCTGGTTGCTAGGGTCCAAATTACCCTAGCAACCATGCCTTGATTTGAATAAGAGACAACAAGTAGCAATAACAATAGATGTGTAGCCTTACAGGGCATTTGTTTTTAGATGGGATCAGAGTAGGGTTGCCACCCGGCCTGTATTTTACCGGCCTAGCCGGTAAAATACCTGCTAAGGCCGTTGAGGCCCCGCCCCCAGGAGCCGGTAAATTTTTTTATAAAAGGTGGCAACCAGGCCCGGACTGGCAATCTGTGTTGTCGGGCATTTGCCCTAAGGGCCGCTCCTGAGAGATAATACTAATTAGAATTTATTGTGCATCTGGAGGGCTCTAGGCCTGCTCCTCCGTCCTAGCTCCACTGTGGCTCCACCCCTCCCACTTCTCTCCGTTCTCTGCTGCTGCTGTCGCTGCCATTCACAGTGGAAGCCGGATAAGCAGGGCCTGTCAGTCCCCTGTCTCTGCGCGCCCACATCAGCACAGACAGCTGCAGCACACTACTGTATAGGTGTGGAGAGGTGCGGATCATATTTTTTATGCTGATTGCTGGACTGCCTGTGCTGAGCCTAAACGCAATGCTCCATGCCACAGTAAGAGGCAATTATGCACTGTGCAGACAAAACAATTGAAAAAAAAGGAGAGGCTGATCTAATAAAAAATAAAGGGGCAAAATAAATAGGAGTGAAGATGGGCAAGCAGAATAAGGAATGAAAGGAGAAAAAACTTGGTAAAAAGTAAAGCTAAATGATGAAGGGTGGAAAAATGAAGGGTTATGAGTGAGAATTTGAAAAAAGTAGAAAGTATCTCTCCTCTTTTATTTCTGTAATTCTTGCGGCAGTGGGCTGTGATAGTATGAAATAGTTGTGGGCCACTATGTTCCATTAAGTGCTAGGGCTAATGGAACAAGGAAGTGATACAGTACAAAGGCAGTACTGATGTGTGGGTCGAGAATTTCTCGACCCGCACCGGACCCTAACCCGCCTGCTCCCTACCCGCACCGACCCGGGTGCGCTGCTCCCCCTTTATTTATAGACACGTGCCCGCCGCGCAGTGACTTCACAAAAGGTGCGGGGCAGACGGAAGTCTATATATTCCAGAAGCCGTCAGTACTAAGTCGTGACCCGTGCATTTTGTCCAGGGGTCTGCCCGCCTCAGGTCGGCCCGCACATCACTAAAAGGCAGGGTTACAGCAACAGTTAGGAGGGGAGAAGCAGAGACAGGCACTGGAGTCCCTGTGGCAACTCAGTCTAAGGGTCCCCACCAAAATAGCCCCGCACTTGATAAGAATGGCCCTGCAGTGCTGCACTTAACTTGCGTAGCGTACCTCTAGAACTGCTGCCAGCTGAGTTATACAGGGAACTCTGAGTATCACTCATGTACCCCCTACTGTAAATGATAAGCAAATGCCTGTTGGTATGTATCTTATAGGATGCATTATTAGAAACTAAAATGTACTCCTTCTGTATTTGTTTATGACTAATATATATATATATATAAAATATGCTTGTGTTCAAATAAAAGACCAGCACACATTTCTGTGTGGGCAGCTTTGATTTTTTTTGCCAGGGCTGCTTTTTACTCCCAGTCCAGCCCTGGTGGCAACCCTAGATCAGAGACCTCCATTTGAAACCAGGAAAGAGTCAGAAGAAAAGGGCAAATACTTCAAAAACTATAAAAAATAAATAATGAAGACCAATTGAAAAGTTGCTTCAAATGGACCATTCTATGACATACTAAAAGTTAACTTAAAGGTGAACCACTCCTTTAAAGAATAAGTAAGCCTTTTTCCCCCCTAAGTCTAATGACTCTAAACAGCCCCCCCCATAATAACATTAGTTTGTAGTAGTTTCTGGATAATAAGTTAAACTCTCATTTCACACACTTCCTGCTCTAGCATGAAGCCCCACCCTCTTTATCTCTTTGACAATGAGAATCGTGGAAGAGGAGCTGCACCTGCATGTAACATGTAACTTCATCAGAGAAGCAGTAGCCAGTTCCAAGCTTGCTCCCAGTGATGTAACTAGATATTAATGGGCCCCACAGCAAATTATTTTTCAGGCCCCCAAAATATCTAGCGGTTGATCTATTTTACCAATATTCATTAAAATTGTATATGAATTAGGTCCTTGTGGGGCCCCTATACCTTCTGGGTCCCCCTGCAGCTGCAGGGTCTACTTTGTCTGTAGTTACACCCCTGCTTTTAAATTATCTTACTAAATTGCATTCAATAAATAGAGCAATTTATTCATTTCTTACATATTGGAGTGGGTTTTGGATCGGTTGTTTTGTATTACAGATGTAAATTGTATTATTAAAATGAGGGAGAGACAGTTTTGTAGTTTAGTGGTTATCACATTGCCTCATACATGGAAGGTCCCTGGTTTGAAACTGGGCAGAAATAAAAAATTTTTTGTTGTTGAGATTTTATGAGTCATCAACACTAGTGATGGGCGAATTTGGGGCGCTTCGCCGAAAAATTCACAAACTTTCCGAAACGGCGAAAAATTTGCTATAGGACGCCGGTAAATTTTCACAGCGGTTTTGCTAATTTATTCGCCTGGCGAATAAATTCCCCCATCACTAATCAACACAATGAACAAACCTGAAACATAAGACACACATTTAATATCAAACTAATACATTTTGTTATGGAAAATGTAGTATTTGAGTACTGAGAAACAAGCATCAGAACTAAGACAATACTTA